>BJCM01100451.1:0-15206 GCA_018326385.1 Flaveria bidentis
CTCTCCTAAATTAAATATAACTTTTAATATGTAATATATATATATATATATATATATATATATATATATATAATATTTATATAATGTTAATTGTTTTGGGCTTGTCAATCTATTTTGTATATGGTTGAATTTGACTGGACATTGTAATCTAAGATGTTAAACTGATTTTTAATATGTTTTTTGAACTATGCGTTGATATTTGGACTATTGAACTTTGAGAGATGTGTATTAAATTCTCTTTCTAAAACCAAGCCAAACAAAACCGAGCCGAGCCAGCTCGGTTAAAAACCAAGCCGAGTTCGAGCTCAACTTTTAGCTCGGTTGTATATCCAAGCCGAGCCGAGCTGGCTCGGTTTATAATTCGAGTCGAGTCCGAGCTTATCCTGGCTCGGCTCGGCTCATGAACATCCCTAATCGTATAATAAATCACGAACAAACAATAACACATATGATTATACGAATGAACTCCTTTACTTATATGTACATTGCGTGTTTTACATGATCTTGTTATTTTGATCGAGTATTGATTGATTTGTGCTACTCCGCATCAAAAATCATAGATGAACAGCTATAATTTGTAGATTCATTCCTTATAGAAGCAATACAAACAAAAAAGAAAGTAAAAAGACAAAAATATAGAAGAAAGAAAAACTTAAAACTCTATATATAAATGTTTTTTTTAACTAATAAAGTCTAGAATCTACTTTTATAGAACAAATATCAAGAACCATAATCTGTAAGAATATATAAAGAGACTAATTTGATAATAAAAATAAAAGACTCAAAGTAAAAAATAAAAATATAATAAATGTATTTTAAATTTCTTATTTATATAAGAAACTTAATAAATAAATGTTTTTAAAATATTAATTGATTTCAACTATTTTTGATGACCTTTGACGTGCCATACAACAAAGAAATCAAATTATCGCAAGCAAATTTTAAGGTCAACTACCAACTAGCAACAATGTGTTTCATTAAATTGCTTAATGTACTTTTAGAATGAACTATATTTTAATAGCAATACTCTATTTTGGAGTTTCTAAAACTATTTTTAACGAAGTATGCAGTTTGAACAAGAATGATCCCCAAAAAACACCACCGAACAACAATGAATCTAGGCGTTTATGGTTAACGTGGTAAGATATTTTTCCTCTAATATACTAAAGGTTAAGGATTCAAAATCATACAAATGACAACTATAAAGAAAATTAAAATCCGTTCTAAATGAAAAAAAAATCTGATTATCCTTTTATTAATTATGGATCCTCTTAAATTTCTCTTGAGCTCCTATGTGGGATGTGTAAAATCAACCATATTTTTATATTTTGAGCGAACACCAATATTCTTTCAAATAAACGAGGCATTTCCCCTCTACACATAATTCGATATATTGTATTAAAAAGTAACATAGTATATTCACATACTAGGTTACAATCTCGTGTTATACATGAACTAAATAAATTTACCGTTACATGATTTATAATATAAAAAATTATGTCTTAAATATTATGTATTATAGTGATTGAATAAACACATGTATTACACATTTGAAATTTGAAGTTAACATATTTGAAATTTTAATTATGGATAGTTATCTTCCTACTCTAATAAAGAAGTAACTCAAAGTGTCACATGATAATATCATAATTATTCTTATCAAAATTTCTCACATCTCTCTCATATTAAATAACTAGTATATTATCCCGTGTAAGCTGATTAAATAATATATGAAATAATTTGTAATAATTATAAATGATATCTATAAATAAGATCTGATTGAGTTAGAAATAAATAAGTAGTTCAAGTAAAAACAACAATAATATCATTTTAAAATTTCATTATATAAGATTGTGTTTTTTAATTGTTTTCTTAAACATTCTGTTTTTTAATTTAATTTTTGAAAAAATAGTTATATCATGAAACTTAGAAAAAATGGTATTAAAATACTTCCTATTTAAAAAAGTTTTGTGTCATATATTTTAAAGTGTATTTTTCATTATAATATCATGTTTTTAAAATTTTACAATATCAAATTTTTTTATTTTAAAATTATTTTATATAATATAGTTACTATATATACTATTATCATTTATTAGGAGAGAGATGCGGGAAAATAAAAATAAGAATGCTTAATATGTTGACATTTGACCTAAAAAAACCTTCTTTTATTATAAGTAATAGATTACCTTAATTACTAATAATATTATTTAACATTTTTTACACACAATAAATTAAAAACAAGATCTATTTATTAATTTTATTTCTAAATAAATATTTTTTATAAAATAATAAATTTTTCTAAAGCATAAAGATTTTTTAAAATATGAATATTATTAAAATTAGTATTTTTAAAAAGTTCACATTTTTAAAACCAAAAGTAATTAATTTGGGAGTTATAATAAGAAAACTTTTGAAAATGAAATTTTTATATGGTTTGTTTTAGAACAAAATGTTTATTTCTTTTTTTGAAAAAATTAAAAACAAAATTTTAAAAAATTGATATCACTATTTTATTAGTTATAGTCATTTCTCATACATAGTTTTAGTCATACCATATTTATAATTAATAAATTTTATTATATTAATATTTTATTTATTTAACTCGTGTAATACACGGGTTTGCTAAAGTTAGTTAATTAATAAATAACTATTATAACATTCAAATTAAGAGGAGAGAGAAGCAGGAAAACCAATTATTAGATGGTCTAGAATGATGACAAGTGTCCAGAATTATTTTTACTTATTAGTATAGAGATATACACGTTCGATGAGGGTATTTGCTAATGATAAATCTTGTGATAAATCTTTGACTATTCTATGCAAAATGTTTATAACACATAGCAATTGTCCATAAAGTTAGAAACAAGAACATTGATGCATCCTACATATTATTCTAGCAACAAGACTTTGTTAGAATCATTTGTCTTTTTAGTTTTATATTCATATATACTCAAATTTGTTTGTATTGATCTTCTACCTCTATATTAATGTGCAAGATTGTTCCACTTTTGATCACAAGAAACAAAACCATCTAAGATGGCCAACACTTTAATTTTCACAATTTTATATGTTTTAGTTTTGTTATGTTCATACGCTTTAGCAAGCCAGGCACGCTTCACTTGGAATGAAACAGCTGCAGTCGCTGCTGCTCCAAATGCCGATGGCATCTGCAAGTCAATGGTGGTGCCACGTGGCTACCCGTGTGAAGAACATAAAGTGAGAACAAAAGATGGTTTTGTGCTAAGCTTACAAAGAATCCCATTAGGACGTGCGGGTGGGAAGAAGGGCAGTCGGGTCCCCATTCTTTTGCAACATGGTCTCCTAATGGTTAGTGAGCTACACATTTACACTCATGTATTAATATATTAGTTTTTTTTTAAAAAAAAAAACTTGCCTTAAAAGTTTTGAATGAACTAGGACGGTATAACATGGCTGTTGAGTGCACCAGACCAGTCATTGGCTTTGGTTTTAGCTGATAATGGGTTCGATGTGTGGATTGCTAGTACGCGAGGAACCAAATATAGTCGTGGTCATGCATATCTCAAGCCCGAAGATGAGGTTAATTTTGTCATTTGATCTTACATGTGTTTGAGAGTCAAAAGATCAAACTCATATCATGTTGGATATCCTATACTAACTGGTTTTTTGTTGTATTGTAGGCATATTGGGATTGGACATGGGATGAGTTAGCAAGAAATGATCTTCCAGCTACATTTCAATATGTTCATGGTCAAACGCGCCAGAAACTGCATTATGTTGGCCACTCGTTGGTGGGTGTTCGACCTTAAAAAAATGTTATCTAATTACATATAAGTCAAGATTTAACTGTTCTTTTGCATATTTGTATAGGGAACTTTGATTGCTATGGCTGCATTATCAAAAGGGGAGCTTGTTAGCATGCTAAGGTCTGCGGCGCTGCTTAGTCCCGTTGCTTACGTGGGGCAGATCACATCCCCATTAGGAAGAACTGCTGCTGAAAATTACATTGCAGAAGTAAAGATTTACAATCTTGATTTAAAACCGGTCAAATTTTAATATTCTTGTATGAAAATCTAAATGTTTTCTTTGTAACAGGGTTTGAAATGGTTGGGGCTTCATGAGTTCAATCCAAAAGGGTAAGATTTGCGAGTTTGTCACATGTTTTGGGCACTTTTTACCCATGTGTTTCATATGGGTTTTGTTTATGTGATCAGGGATGCTGTGACCAAGTTTCTCAAGAAAATCTGCGCGAGACCAGGCATTGATTGTACCAACTTGTTGAATTCATTCACCGGTATTTTAACAAATAAGAATTGTTTTTGATCTTCGAAACAGTGTGATTATAAATTGACACTTATATTTTGTCTGGGATTAGGCAAAAACTGTTGCTTGAAGCCCTCGATAGTTGATGTTTTTCTAGACCACGAGCCTCAGCCGAGCTCTACAAAAAACATGATGCATATAGCTCAAAGTAAGCTTTATGTTCCAAAGCTATTTAATGTTTTGTTGGCATCAAACGGGTCAATGTGGGTTTTGTGCGTCAAATGGGTCTAACGGGTTGAAACTCACGTAAAATCTTATGAATCGTTATATAGAAAAAGGTTGATTATAATTGTAACAATATGGTACTTTTAGCCAAATGTAACACAATAGCTATTTATAAATTTCTTTAACGCCAAGAAAAGTGTTTGCAGCGCAACCCTATTTGACGTGGACTATATGTTTAACTGTTTTGACCCATTCTTTTGCACCATCGGACAATCTTTATTTTTGAATATTTTTTCAGTGATAAGAGATGGAACTATCCGAATGTACGATTATAAAGATGAGGGCCAAAACAGAAAACGCTATGGGCAGCCCACGCCACCAGCTTACAACATAGCAAACATACCGAAGAACGTTCCACTTTTCCTCAGCCATGGTGGTGCAGATTCCCTTTCTGATGTCAATGACGTGAAACATTTGTTAAAAACACTTCAACATCATGACAAAGACAAGATCGTCGTTCAATTCATAAAAACTTATGCTCATGCTGATTTCGTTATGGGTACAAATGCCAGACAAGTTGTGTATGAACCTATGATGGCCTTCTTCAAGCTCCATTGAGAACACCATGACACCAGATGATTTGATTATTGTTTTCTGTTCATGTTTGTGTACTTTTGAGTTTATTTCTTGTTAATCTGTACTATTTTTTTTGTATGATAAAGACATTAATTAAAAGATCCAATTTGTTGGATTAAATAAAGGTTAATTATAAGTCTAAATCCTCAAAAGTGTGCAATAAAGAATCATCGTGTATGTAAACAAAGAGCAAACTCATCAATTTTGTAGGATGATCGATACATTTAAGTCGAATTCATTATCTTTGTCAATATGACCCATGATTTTTCATGTAAAAGCATCCAATCGAAACCAAAATCCTCAATTTCATAGAATCTACGCTTTCATTATCTCCCTATTGTCGTTCCACGTTTCCATTCTGACCAACGGGTTAACTTCCACTCGTTTTTTCTACTATTTGTTCCAATCATGTTGTTGTGAATGTTTTGTTTGCAGGGGCATATTAGAGCAGCAATTGCACTATATCAGTAGTTGCCATTTAGTTTTCTTCAGTTGTTTCTCCATATTAATGTTTGTGGACCATGTTATTGTCCACATCTTTACTTCTTGAGTAACTCATTCATTGTAATCAACGTCTATAACTTGAGATTGTCCTCTATGTTTAATCAATACCGAAAAAAATATGTTGTCAAAACTATCCACTACTATCTGCTTCTTTTCATCAGGCTGTAAATATATTTTCACCGGTTCATTAGTATATTATTTCTTGATGGGTTTGTCTTCTGCTATGTGAGATCTTCATAACAAACCAAACCATATCAAAAAAGAAATTAAGATGAATGAGATATTAATGTTCAAAATTGTGTTGATTGTAAGACCGTTAAGTTGTGAAGTTGATATCATATACGTCATCACAATTTGATATCCGAACACAAGCTCTAACCGATTAGAAGGTCCTGATACTCATTCGTTTGGTTTCAGAGAGCCTAAAATTGATCCGCCAAGAGAAAAAAAACACTACATGGTAAGTCTTTTGGTTGCATAACTTTTAAATTATTAAGGTGTGCCTGTTGCTACTTTTGATTATCATAATCTATCACTATGTACTCACCATATTTGGCTTTATGCTATTTATTTTGTGCAATATATACTATTTTGTAAAGATTTAGTTTTCTCGCTACACAATTCTCGCCATATTTATCAAGTATAATTTGAGGATACCCGGTGTTGTTTTTGTGAGGTTTCAATGTGATAAGTGTCTAGCTGAATATATCCGAAACATAGTAGGCCTCCTCATGATTTATATAACATGTAAGATATAATGCATGTAACGTGAAACATACTCATCCGGAGTCTTCAATAAGAGAATCAATGCCCATAATAGTACAAAAAAAATGTGTTTTTATAGGATATATTGATACCAATATTACATGTATGTAAGGATAATATTGGTCGTATTGCTATATACGAGACATTATTCACTTATGATCGAGTAGTATCCGAATGAAGAGTCAATAAGTTCTTAAAATAATTTATAAAGGCAGCCCTTAATATCCGCATCGTGTAAGATCTTAGCAACCTTCCCTGAATATTAGAAAAGTAAAATTTTCAAAATGCATGAATAATCAACTATGTTTTCCTTAAGGACTCGAGGTACTCAATTTCAATTCAATTTAAAAACCTTTAGATCCGCTCATCTCTCTCTCTCTTCACCTTATAATAATTTTGATAGATAGTTCTCTCTCCAGTCTCTTTCTACTTGTCTCATGTCTATATTCCTCTTCGCACCCATCACCACCACCACCTTGACTGCAACCAATGCCAATAACACTATGACAACCACCTTGCCATCTCCTCCTCTACTTGACCACCATTTAAAACCCATTCAACCATCTACAATTAAATTCGTCATCGGTAGCACCACCATATTGCACACACACCATGCTTTGTAGTTTTTATGAGCGAAAATCTATGGCTTCTTCTTAATTCTACTCGTAGAGCGGCATCATAAATGCTCACAAACATCTTTTTCTTCTTCTCTTTATTGACTTTTTTAAGTTTCTAAGTCTACATTGATCTTGTATTTGGCATTACCGTAGCTCACAGTGTCTTTTTTTATTTTTTTTCTTTCAGTACTTTTGGTTCGTTTTGCCTTTATTTTATCTGGTATTAGATGCTAGCCGATGGTGATGGTTGTTGTTACGTTGGTGGGTGTGCTTACAAAGTTGCAGAAAGAAACGAATAAAAAGAGCCTAAAAGAACATGCAAAAGGAAAAAAATAACAAATGTTGATCCAATTACAATGTGCCATGTGACACAATCAACCTATCACTATTAAGTACTATTCACTCCTTTTAAGTTGTATTAGTAGAAGAATTTCTTTCACATCTCCATGAACTTTTTTTTCAAACTAAACGCCTTAATAGCATCATATAATATATAACTAGCGGATTAGACTCGTGCTTTGCCGCGACACGGTTTTAATGTATACGAGAATGTCATAATAATAGTGTTTGGGGTTAAAAAAGTTGAAAAATGTAATATGATAATTTATACGTTGTTCTTATTATTATTATTATTATTATTATTATTATTATTATTATTATAACTATATAAATATTTCGTAGTTATATACTTAAGTGTTAAAATTAAAAATACTTAAATCAAATAGTATTAAGTTATAATATTATAAATAATAAAGGTGTATATTTTAACATTAATTTAAAGCATTATAAATAAGATAGTATTAAAATAAATATATATTAAAAATGTATTAATTAGGAAAAATTTATTAAATATGAGAAAATTAAGAACTATTATATTACAAGTATGTCATCCTCGTATGTTTTATATTGTAGCATAGACAAATAGATATAAATTGTTATTATAATCATTAGTATAAAATATTTGATAGTTAAATAGTCAAGTATTCAAATTAGATACTACTCATTTATAAATATTATTATTATTATTATTATTATTATTATTATTATTATAAAAGTATTAATACTTATATAGTTAAGTATCCAAATAAGGTAACACTTATTAATAATTTTAAATATTATTTTAAACTATTATAAATAATAAAATATATAATATAGTGAATTAAATAATCTCATATTATTAAATAATGTATTAAGAATATGAATTAATTATTAATACATTGATTAGAAGAAGTTGAATAAATGAGGGGCAAAATAGTAATAATTGCATATAACACTTTTATCTAATGCTTAATAAGTTATCTTAGGTGTCAAACTATTATATTACAAGTATGTCATCCTCATATGTTTTATATTATAACATAGATAAAATAGATATAGATTGTTATTATAATCATTAGTATAAAAATATTTGATAGTTAAATAGTTAGGTATTCAAATTAGATACTACTTATTTATAAATTTTATTATTATTATTATTATTATTATTATAAAAGTATTAGTAGTTATATAGTTAAGTATCCAAATAAGATAACACTTATTAATATTTTAAATATTATTTTAAACTATTATAAATAATAAAATATATAATATAGTGAATTAAAAAATCTCATATTATTAAATAATGTATTAATAATATGAATTAATTAATTAATACATTGATTAGAAGAAGTTGAATAAATGAGAGGCAAAATAATAATAATTACATATAACAATTGCACCTAATGCTTAATAATTTGTCTTTACATGTATGTAAGGATAATATTGGTTGTATTGCTATATACGAGACATTATTCACTTATGAGTAGTATCCGAATGAAGAGTCGATAAGTCCTTAAAATAATTTATAAAGGCACCTCTTAATATCCACATCGTGTAAGATCTTAGCAACCTTCCCTGAATATCACAAAAGTTAAAATTTCAAAACGCATGAATAATCAACTATGTTTTCTTTAAGGACTAGAGGTACTCAATTTCACAACAATTTAAAAACCTTTAGATCCGCTAATCTCTCTCTCTTCACCTTATAATAATTTTGATAGTTCTCTCTCCAGTCTCTTTCTACTTGTCTCATGTCTATATTCATCTTCGCACCCATCACCACCACCACCTCGACTGCAACCAATGCCAAAACCACTATGACAGCCACCTTGCCATCTCCTCCTCTACTTGACCACCATTTAAAACCCATTCAACCATCTACAAATGACATTCGTCATCGGTAGCACCACCATATTGCACACACACCATGCTTTGTAGTTTTTATGAGCGAAAATCTATGGCTTCTTCTTAATTCTACTCGTAGAGCGGCATCATAGGTGCTCACAAACATCTTTTTCTTCTTCTCTTTATTGAATTTTTTAAGTTTCTAAGTCTACATTGATCTTGTATTTGGCATTACCGTAGCTCACAGTGTCTTTTTTGTTCCTTTTCTTTCAGTACTTTTGGTTTGTTTTGTCTTTATTTTATCTAGTATTAGATGCTAGTCGGTGGTGATGGTTGTTGTTACACTGGTGGGTGTGCTTACAAAGTTGTAGAAAGAAACGAATAAAAAGGGACTAAAAGAACATGCAAAAGGAAAAAAAATAACAAATGTTGATCCAATTACAATGTGCCACGTGACACAATCAACCTATCACTATTAAGTACTATTCACATCTTTTAAGTTGTATTAGTAGAAGAATTTCTTTCACATCTCCATGAACTTTTTTTCAAACTAAACACTTTAATAGCCTCGTATAATATATAATACTAATTACAAAGTGGTTTGTATATTATGAGTTGTATCAACTTTTGTTTTTCGTTTTTTTTCTTAATATAAATTTTCTTACTTTTACCTTTAATATATTTATATTTTTTGAAGCTTAACTCTTATAAATATTTACTTTTAACTTGGCTTCCCTATATTTTTCATATTTTACAAATATTTTGTTTTATGTGTCAATTTAAATTTGACAAGTTAACACGTCGCAACATGTGTGTGTGTAGTTCAACGTTTTTATGCTTATTTTTTCAAGTTTAACGGCCCAGCCACAATGCACTCTTAGATAGATTTAGTTATTGTTTTTAATATTTTACTTTTCATATGCATGGTTTAACATTTTTACGTCTAATTTTCGTTCAGTTTTATATTTTTTGTTTATTTTATTTTTAATATGAGTTTTTCTGGTGTTGGTGGTCGCTGATAGAGTGATAGTAGTGTGAAATTGATGCTAATTAGTAGAGTTTTACGTCCAAATCGCAACGCGCGCACCTTGGGGTCCTTAATACTAGTTTGTTATAGTTTGCATATTTCTGGACATTTTTTCCATATGGTTTCCCACATAACAAAAATCAAATTTAGCACATATAGCACACATCATACAAGTTCCTAATTTCTGGCACATACTATTTTAAGTTTTTTGTGCATTAATAAAATTTTCTAGGTCTTTTGTTTTAGTTTGGAACTCCAATTGTAATTAATTTTACTGTTTCCACTTAGAAAACAACTTAAGTTTGAAACTTTCTTTGAAGTTGTCCAAAAAGACAAACCTATATTACAGAAAATATATATTTTTAACTAGAAATTATAACATCCGACATCTTCTTATATATGCAATATGAAAGTGAAACTTCGATCTTAAATTACAATGAACTGATGCTTCTTTTGTTTACAAGTATTTTATTACTTTGACCTCTTTAGAGGAGTTAAATGAGCCTGGTTTGTGTTATGTTTTTATTTTTTGGTTTGTGTTATGTTTTTATTTTTTGATATGAATAAGGATATGGGTCATGTTTACGCTTGATATTTCAACTAACCCATCAACTGAACACAGTTAATACCCCTAGCATTATGGATAAAAAATAAATTTTCGTTATTTAAACTCAAACTTGTTTAGCTTGGTTAAGGACACGCTTTTAAATGCACTTAATCATTTCATATACCACCAATTTGTCAATGTCCAGGTTGTTGTAATATAACTTTAAACTTTTTCCTAGTAGATTCCTAAATCTAGTTTTGGATAAATTTACATACTAAACAATATGAGTTTTATGGTCCCGTTACTAAACGGGCAGGATATAAAAGCAGAATAATGACAATGTTTTTACACTTTTTCAGCGTGCTTTCATGCACAAAATTATGGGTCTTTCGCAATTAAAAAACACACAAGCGTGTTATGTTTATGAAGATATAGCAATTGCAACTTTACGCAAGTACGAGATGATGCTTGACATAATTGACAAAAGATAGAATTATCAACTTCACCATCTAGTGCATGCAGCAGGGTTAATTATTGTAAATTGGAGTTTTATTACAACAATTGAGGATGATAAAGAGGTGGCAGGTGGAATGATTAAGGGGTTGTTTGACAACTTTTGAAAGTTAAGTGTTAAACCAATAAAATGTTTGAATCATTAAGTGATGAACTATTTAGAGTTTTGAACTATTAAAAACTAGTATATTTTTTAACTATTCAAATGCAAATATCTGACTAATTCAGATAAAAGGTTTTAACCATTTAACATTTGACCTCTTAATCATTCAGGATTATTATAATACTTGACTATTCAGAGGCAAATGTCTGAATCATTTAGATATTTGCTCACGAAACAAACAGTCTGAAGAACCATTGACATATTTGAACTATTAAGAGCTTGATTAAAAGGCTGTCAAACAATACCTAAGTGTTTTTAAAAACTTGCCCTAACCAGCCAACGAAATTTGATCATGAGGGAGATGGTGAAGTGTGTGACATATGACCTGATTCATATTTTAAACTCGTACCCATTTGAATTATCCATGTAATAATGAAACAAAGTTTATATATTAATATTTGATTTATTATTCTAAAGCATAGGTTATGTTATTTAGTTATTTCATAATTAATTAACAATTTATAAAATAATTTTTATAAAACAATAAAGTTTAATCACAAAAATTATACGTGGTTTCATTAAATTTAAATAAGAGTTTATAAATTTATACATTATCAAGTTAGTTGTTAATTAAATTAGACTTTATTTAACAAAATTAACTTTAGGGATTAATTTGTAAATTTTAAAATCTTAATTTAACAATTTTAGACATGAAATGATAAAAAACAGAATTTTAGGACCAAAGTGTGAATTTTTAAGACCCAAGCCTCCCCCTCCCTATTTCCGACGACCAATCTCCAAAGATGCCAAACTCCCAAATATAATCATTTTTAACCAAATCAAATCGTTCCCCATCATCATCACACTCGTTTCGAACATCTGGCCTATTACAATTCAAGTATTCAACCATGATTGCAAGCTCATTCGAAACTAAAACAACAACCTCAAATCTTAAATCAGTCTAAAACTCAAATCGTTGAATAATTAATATAAATTAATTGACAGAAACGCACTTGTGATTATTGTGACTTAACCACCTCAATCAATTGAGGATATAATTGCATAATCGTTCTCATATATGTGAATCAAATAACCTTCAAATCCAACTCATAGTTTGTCTGAATAGAAATGAAATCAATTGATGCTATATAAGCGGGGTAAAACACTTCAAATGAATCAAGTTTAACTCTTCGTAACCTCAATTGCATTCTAAACATACAAAGACACACACTCACCATTTACCATTGAATTCATATCGGACTTGCAACCTTGGTTTTCATCATTTGCTTGGTATTGTTTGTTGAAATCAACAGAAGGGTTTTAATCTTCATCACCGATAGAGGCTTCACACAACTCTAACTGAATCGTATCTTCATAATTTCCTCGGATTCAATTTGTCAGTAATAAACTATTTCTCCTTTCTTATTAACATAAATTCATTTTTAATCATGTAATTGAACACATCCACACCTCGTTATCATGTATAGAATCAAAGGCCCAAGTTTATTTCTAGTTTGAATTCAAATTATTTAGAAATTAGGGTTTTTAAACTAGAAATGAGCTTTGGCCCAACGCTAAACACAACACACGTATGCACAGGAGAATCGGGTTCCAACACGGCACATGCATTCAATTATATTTAGTTTTTTGACATTTAAATAATTTAAAAAAATAATATTATAGTAATATATTATGTGAATCCAAGAATCGCAATCAGGAATTATCAGTGTTAATTCACGTCAAGTCAACGTTTGCGGAATTAACGTTAACTTGGTTCAATTGTTTGTATTAATTTCAAAATCAATAATTATTAATGAATATGATGAACGCAATGAATTTAACACAATTAATGATCAAACAAATATTTAATTAATACTTATTTCATTATAATATGTTAATAATTACAGTTGAATGAACAATAAATGAATGAATGATATTGATTTGAGGGTTTGATGATGTGACGGCTGCTAGGGTGTTGATTTGTGTGATTTGATGTGATCTTTGGTTGTTGTAATGTTGCTTCGATGTTTGCCATCGAAGCCGTCTACTTGATGTGAAACCTAGGATTCATATATATAGGCACGTGTGTTTTTGTTAAGGAAACACCAGATCTCTTGGGATTTGAATTGTTCTTGTTTAAGGAATCACCGGATCTCTTGGGATTCGTATAACTGCCTTGTTGACTTGTTGACTTGTAACACTTGTATTATTAAATACAAGTGTTTGGACTCCGTAGGACTATGGTCTTCCGTAGATGTTTGTTCTTCTGCAGGACGCTTGTTCTTCTGAAGCAATCTTGTTCTTCCGAAGCAATCTTGTTCTTCCGAAGTAATCTTGTTCTTCCGAAGCAATCTTGTTCTTCCAAAGAAATCTTGTTCTTCCAAAGCAATCTTGTTCTTCCGAAACAATATTCACTTTTCATCCTCAGAGTTGGTTGTTTATCCGCAGAAGATCTTCGGATGTATTTTACTTGTAAGAAACATATCTACGGAAGAACAAAATGTTCATCCGTAGATGTTTCTTACACTTGATCAATTTTCAGAAATTCACCAATTATAATGTTTTACCTGCAAACATATATAAACCAACACACATATATATGGGTAACCCTATATATTTAATGCATACATAATAATAAACTACAAGTATTCATTACAAATATTGGTTAAAGTTCTAATCCTATACAAAATAAACTAGATCTATTGACCCTAGATCTAACAATACTCCCCCTTAGGCTTAGATACTTCTAATCAGTTCTGCAAAACTGAAAGTTCCTTTACTCTTGACACCATCTTTTTATTGAAATAAGATACTGCATCCTTTTGATCATCATACTTGTATTTGATCTCCATTCTACATATCCTTTTAAGAGTATCAAAGCTTAATCCCAGAATGTCTTCTTCTGTAGTCAGAGTTTCCACAACAAATTGATTATTGACTATTTCCAGTTCATCTTCTTCTGAGATTCTAAGTTCTGATACTTCTTCAATGTTAGCTCCTTTCAATATCCCAACATTATACCTTCTTCTCTTGTATGCTTTAGCATGCAGCTTATCCATAACTTGAATCATGTGAACATATAGACATAAGTCATTCTGAGCCCTTTCATCAGTTAGCTTTAGAAAGAAATTGTCATGAAGATACGATGTATAGCTTGGGTGAAGCAATTATATCTACTGGGTCAAAAATTCTTATCTTATCAGCTTTCTTCCCTTTAACATTTCTCAGCAACACTAGCTCTTTTATTTTCTCAACATAACCCCATTTTGTTATGGGAGATGTATATTGATTTCCATTAAAGCTTTTGATAGATGCTGCATTTTTGTTGCTGTATCCAACTCTTTTGAACATTTCATCATCTACAAGTGAAGAGGGCTTAAATGTTGTTCTTTTGATTCCTTGAATTCTCTTTCTGTGCTCAACATCATCTCTCTTATTCTCCTTGAGTACATCATCTGTGAATTTTGTCTTTATCTTTCCCACAGACACAGAAAAATCTCTTCCCCTTGAATGGATTGGATAGTCAGACATGATTAGGCTTTGCAGATCTTTAATATCTCTCTCAGGAAGACTCAGTAATGCTTCTACATTATGGAAGTATTGGATTCTTCAAGATGTTCTTTTAATGATTGCACAATCCCAGTCTGGATCATATTTCCAGGCCATAATCCTGTTTTCTTCCACAGAACTGGAGTTGTGATATGGTCATAAAGCTCTATCAGTGTAGATTTTTGCTTAGTAATCTCTCTAACTGTTGTGCCCAGAGGCCACACTTTTCCATGGATAACTTCCCTAGGCTCTCTTATTAGCTTATCTTTCCCTTTGTGTTGATCTTTAGATACAACGGTTATAGGATCTGCA
>BJCM01100456.1:0-13353 GCA_018326385.1 Flaveria bidentis
GTTTGAAAAGGTTTGATGCTTTAAAAAAGTATCTTATTTTATAAAAAATTATTTCTTTAGAAATATATTAATAAAAAGATATATTTCTTAATTTATTAAAAAACTATTTAAGTCTAAAAATTAAATAATATTATGAGTAATTAATATGATTATTTAGTAGAAGAGATAAGTAGATTTGGTGATGAATAATGGCAATGTTATCATGTGTCTCTTATAATAGTTAACATTTTATTAGATAAAGAAAATTACATATCTGTAAACAGATGTCTGCATAAAACTTACATTTTAAAGAGTTCGTAAACTTTTCCAATAGCCGTAAAGCAAAACTCCGATCATGGCGGGTGCTAAAACTTCTTATAATAAGAAGCTATAAGTGTTCATGAGCATTATTAGTAGTAAAATTTACATTTACTACTATTATTCTACCAGTAGTAATCTATTCACCAGTAATAAACACTAATTATATTTCTCAAATTAAAAAGATACCAAATGTGCCATTCAAAAAAGAAAAAAATACCAAATGTTATTAACCGTTAATCACAAATTCATGATCACTTACAAATCAAATATTAATGCCCTTACGGTGTGTTGCCGAGTCTTTATTAAGGAGAAATGGAAGAAAATTGATGGAAAGTGAAAAGTAATCTGTTGGGTTTTGTAACATGTAAATCAAAGCTAGGTTAACCATTTAAACTATAAAAACGCAACGGAAATTAGGTTTTAACATGTTTGTAATCTGAAAATTTCACCATTTTAAACCACAAACAAAACCCAAGAATAAGGATCAATAATATATGTAAAATAGTATGTTATCAAACAAAACAAACAACCATAGGGTGTACAAAGAAACAACTTTTCTTGCACAAGATGTGGAAGATGGAAGAGATGAAGAAAATGATGTTCTTGAATATCTAGCCTTCAAAAGAGAAGACCTCAAGCTTGTATACTCACAAGCTTTAGGAAACACCTAACTTGTTAGGTAGTGAAGCACCAAGATCAAACCCCTCTTGAACAATCCGACATTTCAGCCAAGAAATCTTTGAAGTGCAGCCAAAAACCGAAAATTTCAGCTCACTTTTGCCTTGTAGAATCCGAAATTTTCAGCTACTAGAGAGAGTTTTTGCTTTAGTGTGTGTAGAGAAAAGTGTTTTTGGAGAGAAGAGTGCATGAGAGGCTCTAAGTCTTCCAAGAGACTTAAGACAAAACATGGACCAAAAGGGCCCCTTTGGGCAGGCAAAATACCTCACCCAAAATGAGTTTCCCCCCATTTTAGTTTTAGAAAAATGTTACACTCTTAGCCCTTAATTTTATAAAAATAAAACCTTTTTTAATTTTATAACAATAACCCACTTTTATTTGTTATTATTTAACCAACTTAAATAATGAAACAAATAACTTCTCATGAACAAATTATCCATATAATATTGTTCTTTTACAAAAGAAAAGTTTTAGAAAACCAATTTTCTAAATTGGTGTCAATATTTATTTGTTTGATCTCATTAACAAATGAATATTAATTGATGTTTGCATAGCTTGTTATTGGGTATGACCCGACTTGGATCATAACGTACTAACCACATTAATCTTGTATGTGTCTTGGGCATATAAGATCCAACATAATCATGTTTCTAAGTTCTTTTAAGAATGAACATGAAAGAAAACAAAAAAACCTTATTTTCCTGACTTTTTAAAGGATTAAAATGGGTAGAAAAAAAAGGAAAACTTTTAATAATTTTACGTTCTAACTTTTCTTCCAAAATGAAAGGAATGGAAAAGGAAACACATAATATCATTACTTTCTTTTCATTTACTTCAAAATCTGGAACACAAAATTATACTATTTTTTTCATTTCTTTATTTTTTTCTCTTCTCTCCTTAAATTCCGTTCTTTTTATTTCTTTTCTCTCGTTAGTTTTCCTTTATTTTATTTCTTTTCTTTTGTTTATTAAACTAGGGACTGCAACTTTAACATGTCTTGAATGTTGAGGAATTTATTACCTTTATAGTTTTTTTACTAATTCTAGTAAATGCCCTTAGCATTCCTTGGATGTTTATAGTTATACCACACCGTCCCATGATCCCTTCATCTTCCTTCTCTTGGTTACCACATCATCTCCGACATTCAATACTCTAGATGGATATTGAAGATGACAATTGACTATTGTTGGACACTGAAAGGATCATACATGCCAATTCAAGTGGTGATTTATGGTTGTTCCGCTTGCATTCTCCTTCAAGTCCAAGAAGACACACGGATGAAGAATCTATGAAAAGAAGACACATGTCGGTTGTCCGCATTTGTACATGTGAATGACTATTGAGCAAATGCTAACAAGTATTTGTTCTTCTGCATTTACAAATGCGGACAGTCAAAACAAATACTTATAACTATTTGTATATCCGTATTAATTAATGCGGATGTTCGGTAACAAATGCACATGAATGTTTGTTCATCCGCATTTGTTAATGCTAGTGACCAAAAACCAATGCTGATGACCAAAAACCAATGTTGAAGACCACAAAGAAATGCTGATAAAGAAAAAGATATCCACATTTGTTAATGTCGATGAACAAAAGAAATGCTAATTAGGTTTTTGTACTTAGACTTGTTTCCTGATGTATAGCACAGGGGTAGTTTAGTCATTTTATGAAAGCCTTTTTGTCCGCCTATAAATAGAATAGAAAACCCTACTTTTGGGTAACTCTTAGACAATCAGAATATTAGAATCTTCGATCATTATAATGTTTCATTGGTGTCTTGTTATTTTATTTTAGTAAACCCTAGCATTCATTGTAACCTTTCACCATCATTAATATAAAGCATTTACGAGTATTTCTAGTGTTCAATGATCTATAATTATATATTTACGCTATATAATTATTAACTCAATCATCATATTCGATCCTAGTTGATTCACATCAACTGAGAAACTTGGTTGATCTGGTGATTGAGTTACTATTAGCAAGTTTTTCGACTTCTAATACGTATTCATGTTGAAATCTCACTGAAACATCGATTGTATTTACTGCTTGTCTGTACCCATACCAAGAATTCATCTTCGAACATCAGTTCACTCAAAAATTAGAACAAATACTTCATCATAAAAAAACTTCTGAGCTAAACTCAACAGTACAATTTTAGATTGATGTTGTTCATAGAATATTGGGGTTCAACAATGGAATAAACTGAAGCTTACCAAATCATAATTACAGCCAACTGAAGATATCATTGTACAAGTGCAGAGACCAAGTTGATTACAACAAAAACAACAATACAAGACAATTCAACAAGACAAAGTCAACATCAAAACAATTAGAAAGTCAAAATTAGGTCATTTGTAATAATAATACAAAATTAGGTCACCTCCTTGTTCTTTGATTCATACATGTCCACCGTCATAATTTTGATCTCTAGATATGAACGAGATGAATCCTAAGATCCAAGCTCAATGTATCTGAAATATTGATTTAGCAAAATGGTATCAGAGCTGTTGGTTGTTGGATTTATCTAGTTTTCAGATCTGATTTCATATTTAATGATGTCAAGCACAATGAAGAAAAGAAGAAACATGAAAAACAAAGTCCTTGTTCATCAAAACCTATCTATTCATACCCAAAATCAGAAGAAAAACCAACAAATCTGTTCAACAATGGTACGATTTGAAGAATCGTGAACATGTTCATGATTATTCTTTCAAAATTTGATGCAATTAAACAAGATTAACATCAAAAAAGAAGAAAACACATTTGTTCATCTCAAAATCAAGAAGAAAAATCATCATATATGTTCTAATATGGTACAATTTGAAGAAATATAATCATTCACTGGATTATACATTCAAAATTCGATGCAATTGAACATGATTATCATTAAAAACAAAGAAAAGATGAAGAAATGGAAGCTAATGCTGATATCCCAACCTGCACTGCAGTGTGAAATCGTTTTTGTTCATGTCAGAAAACAAATGCGGATGAACAAAAACAAATGCAAATGAAAGCTTTATTAAATGTGGATGTGTTATACACAAATGCAGATGTGTTATCCACAAATGCGGATGTGTTATACACAAATGCGGATGACTTGTCACCAAATGCGGATGACTTGTCACCAAATACGGATGACTTATTAACAAATGCGGATGACTTGTCACCAAATGCGGTTGACTTGTCAACAAATGCGGATGACTTGTCACCAAATGCGGATGACTTGGAAACAAATGTGGATGACTTGTCACCAAAATATGGTTGACTTGTAAACAAATGCAGGTACTTTAAGCATAAATGCGGATGCATTGAAATCAAATGCGGATGCCTTGCAAACAAATGCGGATGCTTTGCAAACAAATGTGGATGAGTTAGCAAAGAAATACGGATGTGTTGCAAGAAATTCTTATGAACATGAACAGGACTTCAAAAAGAAAAGAAAAACATGAATATGGATGATTGCCACCAACAAGCACATCCATTTTGATCAACAATGGAATAAATTGAAGCTTATCAAATCATATTTACAGCCAACTGAAGATCTCATTGTACAAGTTTAGAGACCAAGTTGATTACCACAATAACAACAATACAATTATTGAGTTACTTGATCAAGACAATTAGAAAGTCAAAATTAGGTCATGTTGTAATAATAATATAAATAGACCCACTAGTGTAGTTTTGTAGGTGTGGCTTTTGTGTGTGTGTTTCTCATGATGTGAGTCACCACCCAAGGAGAAATCCTCTCCTTTGGGTAGGTTTGATTTCACCAGCCATCTATGATTCTCATTGTAACTTATTTACCAACATAAATGAAATCATAACATTATTATTATCCATCTCTTTGTTCTTTGATTCACACACGTCCACCCATCTTAATTTTGATTTCTAGATCTGAACGAGATGAATCCTAAGATCCAAGCTCAATAAATCTGATATATTGATTTAGCACAAAACCATTCTACTATTTGAACTTTGGACTGTTTGGACTATTTGGATTTAAAAATCAATCTAATCCATATTCAAACACTCTAAAACAATCCTATTAAAATGGATTCATTCAACTTAGCTGAACTTCGTCATACTTCTAAACCTCGTATGCTTAAACATAAATTTGTGTTTAAAGGAATGGAAATTCAAGTTTATTATTTATATTACAGGTGTAGATCCGGATTATTGGATATAAATATGCAAAGGACCTTACATCCCTGTGTCACTCACTGCTGATCAAGCTGTGCAATACAAGACAACAAGGATTCCTATTGAAAATCCAAATCTAAATCTTAATGTTGATGAGTAGAATAAAATCAAGATTGACCTCAAAGCTTACTCCGTCCTCACACAAGCCTTAAAAATAGATGTACTCAAAATGCTGGAAAAATATTGAACAACAAAAGCTATATAGGATGCCTTGCTCATCATGTGTGAAGGAACAGTGAAGTAGCTAAGATCAACAAATTCAAGCTGGTGAATTAGTATGAAACCTTCCACCACTCCAAAGGGGAGTCACTCTAAAAAAACTACATTAGTTGGTGTAGTTGGTTAATGATCTGGTGATAATGGGAGTGGCATACAAGGAGAAGGAGATGAACAAGAAGATGATACATAGTCTGCCTGAAAGTTAGAAGCAGAATGTAACCATGCTTAAGAATACACTTGATCTAGAAAGCACCTGTCTAGATATCATGATAGCAAAGATTGAAGCTCTTGAACTTGATGAGAGGAGTAGGAACCTCAGTGGACCACCAGTCATTAAGGCATATAAATTTCCATCAGAAACTGATTTTGTGGAAAATGCATTCATTATTGAAGAAGATGATTTCCTCTCCTCCATAGATCAAGAAAAATCAATTGGATTCATAGCTACTCCTTCATAATTCATCCCAAAAACTTCAACATCAACATCAACTCAATTAACTGCAACTCTCGCAAGCGTGCCTGCTGACCCGAGATCTAAAGAGCAAAATGCTACTTATAATGCCCTTGTTGCAAGTTTTGAAGGATACAGTTGATACTGAAGAAGATGTCGAGAAGGGAGGACCGAGCCGAAAGGATCAAGATGAGGATGATGATCAGGAAGGTGATGCATCTGCATCAGCCACTAATCCTCAGGCTCAGGAAAGGCAAACTAAAAGGAATCAAGATCAAGGAGCCTCATCCTCCGCTCCTCCTGCTGAAGAACCTACAATTCCAGACAAAAGTAATAGTTAGATGTATTTGTATCTAAGAAACTTTTCTATTTGAATTATATTACATTTGTTTATGTTTAAATGCTTTATATGATGACTTATGTGTGTTGTGCTTAATGTTTAATCAAACAAATGAAGCTCTACAAACAGACGAATATAATGTCCAACACCTTCAGCAGGTCAAGTCTCAATTAACCATGATTCTTGACTTACAACGGATAGTCAGAAGGTCAGTGAGCTACACTCCCGAAGAAGGAGAAATCATTCATGATCCGACTGACGACCAGCTGGCTGAGATATTCCGACTTAATCCAGAAGAAATTGTCCAAGATGCTATAGAATTCGATGTATTGAGTGATGAGGAGCTACAGGATGTAGATGAGATTGAGATTGAGGATATTATAGTTGAGCACTATCCAGAGTACGCTGACCATGAAGGCAATGTTATACCTAATTTGGGTGATACTTTTGGCAATGCCATATTGGAGAAGCTAGATGAAGTAGAGATAGAAAAGGAGAAAGAAGAAAGCTCGGCCCAAGCTTCAGACATCAATGTTGAAATGAAGAAAGCTGAATAGGCGGCTTGTTTTGCTGAAATGAAGTCCTAGCGCGCACCTACAAAGCTGAATGCCTACACCAAACTATACCGAGTCAAGAAACATCAGAAGGTATCTGGGAAAATCATTGTGTGGGCTTATTTTGAAGACTTGAATGTTTGTGTTGTAAAGAGAGAAAAAGGGATTGAGTACGTCAGATATCCTCCTGATCTAAAGACTCTTCCTAGTTTTGAGCTCAACCGACCGGCGTGCTTAGATCTGTTGTATGCTAATCCAAGGAAGATGTCAGGTTGGTTTGAAGCTACGTTGAAGAAAGGGTACCACACTAGGTGCGTAAACTTCAGACCTCAACAGCCAAAGAGGTACATTCGTAGGTCTGAAGTGGATCTTATTTAAAAGGGAAGCCTAAGGTCGTGCTGAAGTGGATTCCTTCACGCATAATGTCTAAGATTCCCTTGTGGGAAATGCCTCAGGACTTCACTCCACACTTCAAATGGTGGTATTATGATTGGTGGACTGGTGAAGCGGTCATAGTATTGAATAAAGAAGGAAAGATAGAGACTATCTGGGTATTTTCCCTATGTGGGTAACCAACTTGTCACCTAAAGATGTTTACACATTGTACAAATGGCCACTATTCTATGACACGCAGGATATAGTACAAGCTCTTCAATTCCAACACGTCATACGACTCTGCTTTGCTTTTGAGATACACGCAGGAGACACAAGAGAATAGAAGTACAAGAAGTTTGAAGAACATATAAAGAGTGTTAGACAATAGAGTAAACTAGGACCAAGGGGGTGTTTGTAGATACATCATGTTCCTAGTTTATTAGCTTAATGTAAAAGTCTTTCATGTCTTACATATATGTAATGAATTGATTCAATGTTATATGTGGTTGTTGCTTATCAATGTTTATCTATTTCATATTATTATTGTGTTGAATATGATTCATATGTATGAACTTATTATATAGGTTTGAAGTTGTTGTACATAGTTCGTAGTCAATAATGATTGAGAAATGTGTTCAAACTTAGTCGGATGAGTCTTCATGTGAATGCACCATACTAATGGACCATACACATGAATATATCATGCTTATGGACCAGTCGCATGACAGAACTAGGATACTGGATCAGTCGTACGAATAAGACATAAGATTGACTCAGTCGCATGACTAAACCTTCAGTCGTGCGTATGGATCAATCGCATGATTCAGTCGCACGACTGAACCATGATAATGGTTCAGTCATACGATTGGAAACCCCTAACCTATAAATACCACTTAATTCGTGGAAAAACACAATAATAAAGAGAATACTTCATAATACACAAACCCTAGACGTCTAGAACGTCCAAGGAAGCCTGTACAACTTCATAGATCATTCCTGATCGATCTTTATTCGTTCATAACGTTTAGTTTCAATCTTATATAGATCGGGTATTTGTTCTCACTTATTGGATCACCAATCAAATATGATTCCACACTATTAGATTCGGTATAAACGCAGAATCTATTAGTATTCCGTACGTACAAGGTCCTGACAGGCTCGGGTCTCTCTTTTTGACTAAGGGCATCCGCCACCACGTTGGCTTTGCCCGGATGGTAATGGATCTCACAGTCATAAACCTTTATGAGCTCCAACCATCTCCTCTGCCTCATGTTCAAGTCCATCTACTCAAAGAAGTACTTCAATCTCTTGTGGTCAGTAAATATGGTGCACTTCGTCCCATACAGGTAGTGCCTCCAAATCTTTAGCGCATAGACCACGGTTACTAGCTCCAAATCATGAGTAAGATAGTTAACTTCATGAACTTTCAACTATCAGGATGCGTAGGCTATAACCTTTCCTCTCTGCATCAACACACATCCCAACCCCGAGTAAGAAGCATCAGAATAAACCACTAGATCTTCACTTCCATCGGGTAATGACAAGACAGGAGCTTGAGTCAATCTCGCCTTTAACTCCTCAAACGCCTTCTCTTGAGCTTGACCCATACAAACTTTACATCCTTACGGGTCAACTTGGTTAGTGGAGAAGCGATCTTAGAGAAGTCTTGAATGAATCTCCTATAATAGCCTGCCAAACCAAGAAACTACGAATCTCGGATGGCGTCTTTGGAGACTTCCATTGCATTACCGCCTCCACCTTTGCCGGGTCTACCATAATTCCCTCAGGATTCACTACATGACCCAAAAACTGAACCTCGCGTAGCCAGAATGCGCACTAGGAGAACTTGGCAATTATCATATATTTGAGCATTATCATATATTTGTTTAATATATTTGAGCATTAGTCCACCTTTCATACAAAACCATCTAAACCAATAACAAACAAGGTATAGTGATTTCATATTTGAGCATTATCATATATTTTTTTAATATATGTTTGTTACTCCTTGTACATTTGAACTTAATAATATAAAGGAAAAATGTTGTATAGGCCTAGTAACGTGTTATTGTTTTACATTTGTTCGAGCAATAACAGTTATGATGATTGGTTTTGTTAAGCGTATGTTCGAGCAATATATATATATATATATATATGGAATTTGATTTTGTTTTTTTTCAACTATGACTACCAAACTTGTTTGTGAAGAGATGTCAAATTCAACTACTAAATTGGAACACTTTATAGCATGTTATCTTTGATTTGTAAATTTACAAGTGGACCAACCCGATTACCGATTAACCCGACCTGAATAAACCCAAAAACCAAAAACCGAATACCGATTAAATATAGTTTATTTGGTTCGGTCTTCGGGTTGATTTTCTACATCTAAAAACCCGAGGAACCCGAAACCCGATTAAAAAAACCCGAATGACACCCCTACTTGGCATACAACTTCTCCCTTCTCAAAGTCTCCAGAACCTCCCAAATATGACCGGCATGCTCCTCCTCACTCTTCGAATAAATCAAGATATCGTCGATAAACACAATCACAGACTTATCCAACATCAGTCGACACACTCGATTCATAAAGTCCATAAAGCAACTAGCGCGTTGGTCAAACCAAAAGACATAACGAGAAACTCGTAGTGTCCATAGCGCGTGCGAAAAGCTGTTTTAGGAATATCTTGCTCCTTCACTTTCAACTGATGGTAGCCAAATCGAAGGTCTATCTTCGAGAACCAACTGGCACCCTGAAGTTGATCAAATAGGTCATCAATTCTCGGTAAGGGGTACCGATTCTTCACTGTCAGCTTATTCAGCTCACGGTAGTCTATACACATCCCCATACTACCATCTTTCTTCATCACGAATAAGACGGAGCACCCCAAGGCGAGATACTCGGTCTAATGAATCCCTTATCAAGCAACTCCTACAATTGCTCCATCAGTTCCTCCATCTTGATCGGAGCCAACCGATATGGTGCCTTAGCTACAGGTGGGGCACCCGGTACCAAGTCAATCTGGAACTCGGTCTCACGGTCAGGTGGCACTCCTGGTAAGTCTTCGGGAAACACGTCTGGAAAATCACACAAAACCGGTACATCAGACAGTTGTGGTGTTGGCGTATCCACGTCCTATACGTAGCCCAAATAAGCACTACATCCACGCCTCATGCACTTTCCCGCCACCGCCATTGAAATCACTTTCGGTGTAGTCGTAACCTGATCGCCGTAAATTGTCACCGAACTCCCGCCAGGCGCTGTCAATCTAACCATCTTCTTGCGACATACGTTATTAGCCTCGTAGTCCGCCAACCAATCCATTCCTAGGACTACATCGAAACTGCCTAAGGACCTCACAAACAGTCTAAGAGGAAACTTATGACCTTCTAATTCTACATCACAACCTTCTATCATCTCAGAAATCCTGGTAGACTTACCTATGGTAGTTTTCTACATCGAAGGGCTCATCTATACACCTACTACTAATCAGCAATTTAGCATAGAAACCAGTAGAAATAAAACTATTACTAGCACCAGAATTAAATGACACAGAAGCTAGAGTTTGTTTTACTAGAAACACACCTGTCACAATATCGGGGTCCATCCTAGCCTCCTCATGCATCATCGTGAAGGCTTTGCGCTTGCCTTCTAACCTTCAGTTCCGGTCGTCTTTCTTGCCCCGGAACTCTCATCCCTCGGCTTCTTGCAGTCCCTGCTTATGTGACCCTTTCCACCACAGTTATAACACCTCTTCACCCCCACACTCTCTTGCCAAATAACCAAGCCTCCCACACTTGAAGCAAAGGTTTGATCCCCACCTACACTCTCCAGTATGCCCCTTACCACACCTCACCATCTCCGCATCAGACATGGCCACACACCGATCATCCATCTTGGCCCCCTTGTTGTTTGGAGTGAAACCACCACGTTCAACTCGCTTTCCGTTCCAATTCTTGTCGCCGCAACCCTTCTTGTTCACTTCAGTCGCAGTCGTCTTCTTCACCGCCCTAATTACCTAAGTCACCATAGATGGCATAATCGTCTACATGACCTGTTGAACTCCCTCAACAACACCCTCTTTCAATATGGTCTTCAAACTAGCACTATCATCACCGCCTTCCAGGTGATGGATCTCGGGCTCTTCGAGTGCCGTCTCAGCAGCCCTAGGCATGCTTCTCGTGACACATGGTCCAGCACCACGTCAACCACAACCTTCACCAGACGAAATCTTCGTAGATCTACCAACGGCCATCCTCTAACACACTATAAGATTCAAACACTAACGCGGTCATTCAAGAGAATAGCTTAGTTTATGTCAAGTATAGTAAGTCCTAACTACAGTGGCCAGTTGTGATTAGCCACTTACTTTACTTTTCATACCCAAAGCATTTCCTATCCTGACTACATCAGCGTCTAAATCTACTAAAGGCATATAGGCCACATAATCATGCACATGTAATACCGGTTAACATTAAGAAAATACCTGATGGCACACAGCTACTCGGACTGGCATCCCTTCCCTTTCCGTCCCATTTTTAGTTTAAGTTTAGGTTTCTTTTGAAAATTTTCCCTTTTCACTTAAACTTTGGCTCTGATACCAACTTGTAAGGCCCCGTTCCCGGGACGCTTACAGCTGGTCAATCATCGCACATAAAGCATATAATTTCATTAACTTAAAGAAACATTGCAGCGGAAACATTAAAACAAGCATTCCATTTCATTATAAAAGCTTTTACAAAATAATACATCGTTATCATATTACAAAAATGCTAGTTGCATTACATCACAAAAGCATTATAAAAATGGATGCCATCCAAAAGAGCCAAGTAGCCGCCCCGTGCCATCCTCAAAAACCTTTACCTGTCAAGTGGAAACACATAAAAGTCAGTGTTGTTGCTTGAGTTCTAGTTTTAATATATCATTATATTACCTTTCATTCATTAAAACATTTTCTTTACTATCGCACGTGATCACACATAGTACGTACATAAAGGTATTAATTATTCTCTTCATCATCGTTCGTTTTGTACACTTCGCACGTTTCGCACATTTCGTACTTATCGCACTTTTCGTACATTTATTATTTTTCACTTCTATCTAGGTCCTGACATGTACTTAACCCCAGGGTTAAGCGACAAGGACCCGATAACGCATGTATGGAGTGGTCACTAGGGCAGACTCCCCCTGTGTGTGTGAACTCTTATGGGTTCGCCAAGATCGCACGTTGTATAACACACAGTAATTGGGAAATAAGTTTAACAAACCATTTCATATATTAATAATTGTTTTTGCCAAGTAATAAAACATTGTTAGCATTACAAAATATAGTTTGGTTGCATTACAACACAAAAAAATCATTTCAACATAAAATGGATGCCATTCAAACTTTGCCAAGTAGCTTCACCCCGTGCCATCCTCAGCAACAATTACCTACCAATTAAAATGCATAAAAGTCAGCGTCACTGAGTGAGTTCTAGTTTTATAAATAAAATACTTTACTTTCGTTTAAAACCTTTCTTTACTTTCATTCGTGATCATACATCATATTTTAATGATAGTTTTATAAATAAAATACATACCATCAATATTAAAATATATGATATTATACAAGTTCTTATAATATTTTAATGCATTTTAAAAAGTAAAAAGAAAACAAATATAAAAATATGTAGATATTACAAATAGTGCAACAAATACCACTCAAATACCCAATACTATACAAAAATTAAGGTTTTCATTTTTGGTGATAAAGAAAATGTGATGTACAAATTGGCTTGCCTCCTTTCTATTTTTGCCAAAATCTTCTCCCTATGTTGAATAAGATGCATGAAGATTATTGTTTCAAGAGATGTAGGGTGCTACTAATACAAAAAAACCTTACACTTTCCCAACACAATTCACCAACACCACCCAACACACCCTTTTCCCTCTCCCTCCCCTTCAAATATTTGACTAAGACACCATCACCACCACTTCATTTGATTTCCAACTCATTTTCTACAAATCTGAGGTGATTCAAGTTGCATTGTTGAATACCAAGTGATTTTTGAAGCTTCAAAGCATCATACATCAACCCTTCTATCTTTTCTTGCTTGTTTTCAGTGAGAACACTCTCTATTTGTCTATACATCTTTTATTTCATTATATTATTCATCTACTGACTGGGTTTGAGTAAGATTGATATTCTTACTGAGAATCGAATATGATAATCAAGTCAATGATTGAG
>BJCM01100460.1:0-26489 GCA_018326385.1 Flaveria bidentis
AATAATAATAATAATAATAATAATAATAATAATAATAATAATAATAATAATAATAATAATAATAATAATAATAATAATAATAATAATAATAATAATAATAATAATAATAATAATAATAATAATAATAATAATAATCATAATCATAATCATCATCATCATCATCATCATCTACGGCTTGGATCATCTGGACACAGAGTATATTTAATCCACCGTAGCCACATTGTGAAACCCTAACCTAAACCCCAATTCAAAACCCTCACTGCTTTGAAAAATGGCTTTCAGTGGTATTCTTCGCCGATCTGCTTCCTCACTCGCACCCATCGCCGGCCGATTACTGGGTGGTGAAAGGACCATAAACCACCATCTCGCCGGAGCTCTGTTCGCCGCCGTGAATCAGACTCAGAACATCGTCTCCAACAACTCATCGCTGCTTTCTCGCTACTCTTTCTCCGCTTCTCCGGCCCTAACTCGCCCGAGTTCCGACGACTCGCTCCTCCGAGTCATTGAATCGGAGATCAAATGCTCTGAAGAAAGCTTCGAACCGGTTTGTTTGTTTCTTTAATTGTTTTTTCTGTATTTCAATTCATGTTTACAATCATGCTTTTTATTTTTATTTTATTTTTGATGAATTAGGAGATGTGTTATTTTGTTAGGGTGAAGATGTTCCTGAGGGGTTCCCTTTTGAGCTTCATGATAACCCTGGGGAGCAGACAGTGACTCTGAGTAGAGAATATGAGGGTGAAAGTATCTCTGTAGTTGTTGAACCGTCTGGTCTTGTTACGGGTGAGGAAAGTGACGATGATAATGAAAATGATGATCGTGTAAATCTCCCGATGGTTGTGAAGGTCTCTAAGACCGGTGGGCACTGCTTGGAGTTTGGTGTTACTGCTTATGCTGATGAGATTGTTATCGACAGTTTGTCGGTTAAAGATCCGGATATGAATGAAGATCAGCTTCCTTATGAAGGACCTAGATTTGAGTGAGTATTATCTTTACAAACTTAACCCTTTTTTTCGGTTAAATCTTGGTTTAGTATAAACCTAATTTGTATTCGGTTTGGTTTTGACAGATAACGGTATTACATTCTAAGTATAGAAAAAGGTTTACTCGGTTCATTGGAGTATTTTCAAAAATGGGTTAAAAGGGGAAAAAAGGTTATTTTGGTGTTTGGTTAAGTTAAGTTAAAAATTCAGAATAGCAAAACTGAATTTGTATTTTGGTTTGGTTTTATAATGGGTTTGATTCAGCTTTCAGTTTAATCGTTTTTAAAATCGAATTGTGAACAACCATATTGGTTTGGTTTTAGAGATAACCCAACCCAATTCGACATATTTTAAGCTGATTGGTTTGAAATGTATTTGCAGTGAGCTGGATGAGAATCTGCAGAAGGCCTTTCACAAGTATTTGGAGATAAGGGGGATAAAACCGGGTGTAACAAATTTTCTGCATGAGTACATGGTGAACAAAGAGCACAGAGAATACACAAACTGGCTCAAGAACCTTAAGGAGTTTATTGAGGCATAAATGCAATGATTTTATATCTACTTCAATGGACAAATGTTACAAATATTATTGACTCATGTAAGGTTTTGCACTATTTTATCCATTAACAAATGAATTATGAGTTCTAGTGATTATTAAGTTACGAAAATGCCCTTTTTGTCTTAACAAGTAATTTCGTCTACAATGTTTTGCAGGCACGGTATGCGTTTTAAAAGAACAAAATAGAAATGAGATTGAGAAAATAATTGCAGAATTGAAAATATAAGAAAAAGTCTTGAGCTTACAATAGAAATAGAGATGCCAAATATTTTATTAGGTAACGGATTTTTCCTAGATGTTAATTTTACTTTCTAAATCACATGGGATATTTTGGATGCTTCTCTCAACCTGCACTATACCAAGGTGATAGTGTTCAAATCTCAAAGTGCATGGACTAATGATTGGTTACTTAATATAAGTAGATTAGATGTTGATAAAAATCTTGTTAAAGGTGCATAACAAGAAGTTGGAAAATCATTCTAAAAGGTTTTTTAATAGATAAAAGCCTGTGTCCCTGATGCAATGATTTGGCGGTAAATGATAGTGCTTTTTAATTGAGTAGTTGTAAGTTTGAATCTTGTAGTATATAGTTTAGTTGATTAATTTTCTGGTAATAGAAATTGTTATTTGAAAAAAAAAGGAAAAACTTATTTGTCAGTAAAATTCATGAATTTTTTTTACAGAAGTGGACAATTTGATTAGGTATTATTCAGGAGTTGTCATCTGCTGGCTTTCATTTGCTTACATTTGTTTATACAACACCTCATCTCTATGTTTACATGGAATAGAAAACTAATATACTTTGACCTAGGGATTTACAAAGTGCCTCCTAAACGGCCATTACCTAAATACATCATTAAATTAAAAGTAAACATCCAAACAACACATGGGAATTGGACAGGTGGCTTTAGAGCATTACAAAGACAATAAAAATACATATTAGGATTTAAACCCTCAATTCAAATCATGATTAGAGCTTTACTTACAATATTTTGATATTGAAATTATGTCAAACCTTTTTAATCTGGACTTACGTTTAATAGGATTTGAGTTCTTTAAATCTTGCAAATTAGTTATGATACTACTGTTATCAAATATTAAAGCAGTGACAGTTATAAAACATAAAACCAAAAAACCTATCGCTAGCTGGAAAAATTACTTACCAAAATACTATAGTTAGAAAATTATATATTAAATAATGTAATTTTAAAATTTTATTGATTATCACTCTTGTTATCTTGTATTCACTGGCTACTTTATTGATTAAAAAAGTTCTAGTAAAATAATCAACGAAAATAAGAAAAATAATCTGTTTCAAAACTATATGATTTTGGTAAATAATTTTTTTAACTACATTTTGGTAAATAATTTTTTCAACTTTTGAGAAAAAACTTAGTTATCCAAATACAAGACATCTTGATCACAACCATGGATGTTTAAGGTGCAATTACAGTAATTGGCTCATTAGGATGAGAACTGAAAAGTGCAAACACTATAATGACGCAGGGCTAGTCGCTAGACCAATCATGCAAATTTTAATGCAAACAGGCCGCTTGATTTGCGATCCTCACAAGTTTTTTTGAAAGCGATGAACATAAGAGGGGGCGCCTAGGGTCAAACAATAACGAAACTTGGACACTTACATAATAAGAACGAGGAGAAATTTAATTATTTTAGGGTGAATGAACTCGTAATTATATATATATTTTTTTACTCTACCGGAAAAAAATATTACACAACTAGACCAAAGTTAACAATATTAACGAAAAAAAGAGCACGGTTATGGTTTCGTGATCTAGTTCCAATCGAAATCTCTGAAAAATCCTCTAAAACAACTTACATTAAGACCATAATGAGACCTCTTATTTATAGATGAACAATCCTTAATTATAAAAAAGAAAGATTCAAATACAAAATCTTCTAAAACAAAAAGGTGTAAGAAGAATTAAGATGTTAACACGTGTCCTTTTGATTCAAATTAGGTTGGGGTCAAAATTGATAATGTTCTTCCTCCTCAATTTCACATTTTTTAAACTTTAATAACTTTTATATACGACATTATTTTTTTTTAATTGCACCCTAAAATGAGTATTTTTAATCTTTGAAAACCATATAGTGTTGATATTAAATAAACAAAGTTTTTTTCTCACGTTTTTTATCTAGTTGTGTAATTTCGTCAGGTCAATATGTAATCATTTGAATTGATGATGATTATATAATTATCTTATAAGTGATACACAATGAACTTGAAAACATAAAAAATTTACATTTCTTATTATTGTGTATTCAAAAATCATTATTTAAAAAAACACAATACTCATTAGACACAATATTTAATACAATCACCAAAACTAGACTCAATAATTAGCAATATATATAATGAACTATTTGACGAGGATTACGCAATGACATGATCAAGATTACATAATTAACTGAAAATGTATTTTTTTTACATTTTCAACAGTGTGTTATTTGAAATGATGAGTGTTATTTAAAAAACACCATTTCAAAAAAACAATGTATGACACAATAATCAACATTCGACACAATTGGTAGCACAATGATCAATACTAGATTTGATAATTAACAATAGATATAATAAGTTGCTTGATTAGTATTATATAATGACCTGAGCAGTATCTACATACTCTAATAAAAAAGTATCTTGAGATGACATATAACAGTACCACAAACATTTTCATCAAAGTTTTTTTTGTCTCTCTCTCATATTAAATAATTATCTTAATCACTAATAATATTTTTAAACATATTTTTAAATTTAGTAAACTAAAAAAGAAATCTATTTATTAGTGTTATTTCTAAATAAATAATTTTTTTATAAAATAATAAATTTTCTAAAGCATAAAAATTTTTTAAAATACAAATTTTTTTAAATTTTGTATTTTTAAAAGGTCAATTTTTAAAAAATAAATAATAATCAAATTTAAGAGTTATAATAGGAAATTTTTAAAAGGTCAATTTTTTAAAATTACAATTGTAACTTGTGTTTTTTTAAATGTTTTGATGTAAACTTTTTTGCTAAACCAATTTGTGTTTTGTGAGATGCAGTAAGTTAATGCGTAAATGTACAAGTAGTCATGTAAAACCGATTGATTTGATGATTTAAGTTTTAGCTTACATAAAGAAATAATGGACTTTAAAAAAAAATACTACAACAATTACAAAATATTAAAAACACGTGCCACATGTAAAATATCGTCTCGTCGCATTGTGTGAACACCCTTTTAGAATCAAAATATATACATTCCGCATCGCATCAATATCATAAGAGAGCTTCCATGATATTAAAAAAGTTTGATGCGAAGGGTTACCCCTTTATAAAAGTGTACATGTGTGATTCGTCAAATGGGATATGATACCTATTACTCCTGGTATGAGGGTGGTGAAGAAGGGTACTTAGGGGGAGTGGGTGGTACATATGTGATCAACTCTAAAGATATAGATTTAATTTGAATAAAGTTAAAGAGGTCAATGACTAAAATCAAAAGTTTGATTTAAATAATTAGAAATTATCTAGTTATTTACAATAGTTAATTATTGGTTTATATAGTTGATTATTTAAATAGTGTTTGAGTTGGATTATGATTAGTTTATGTATACTGTGAATATAGGGTTTTATATTCGGTTTTATGAGTTGAGTTTAATAATAAGAAAATGTTAAATTATGTTACTACAAATACTTGTGTTTACATATATTTTCGGGTTGATTCAATTGGTTACTCCTACAGAATTACCATGTGCAATAATAGAGAATAATGGGAAACACGAGTTGGTAAATAAGGGAGTGTGTGACATTCTATGGAATAACCGTCACGTAAATGAGCAATTTAAGTGGCTCAGATTTAAAGTTACAAAACGGTCAGGGCTACTTAAAATACAGTCACACTCCCCAACATCAATAATATGTATAAACATATCAACAGCTAATGACATGGATAGGCACTTCGGATATTTAAAGTCTCAAGTTTAAATCTAACACACAAAGTTTTTTTTATGATGATAGACTTCCTCCTGTATGGTGTTTTTTGGCAACTTGAAACGTTAAAATCAGTACGGATAATTGACATCACATCTTAAAAAAAACTTACCCCTATATTTGTTGTAGTTCCAGACACTATTCAAAAAGCTAATGACACATAAATACATAAATACAAGGAGATTGTAATCAAGGTTTTTTCGTGGGCATGTCTTACTACAAGAAGCCCATGGATTAACAATTTTGTAAAAATCAAATCAATTGCATGAACATGATATATTTAAAAAAATATAAAGAGATGGACAATGTTTACCACCTACTGTAACCTATCAAAGATCCACACTAAAACTCAGAAACAAAGCAACACACACTACATTCTTTTTTCAATAACCCCTAACCTAAACATCATGAGGGATGGATAATAAGCCTCATTTTGTGACTTCACAAAATAAAACAATATCATGTCTATGACATGGCTGGATTCCGGTTCTCTTTCTGGTTTGATGGCCCGTCGACGCTACTACGAGCAGGTGGCATCTCTCCATTTCTGGTCATAAGACAAGAGGAAGGACCCTCAAGCAACTGAGTGTTACGGCTCTTTCCTTTCATCTCACCCGCAAGATAGTTTGTCAATGCACGTTTCACCCCAAAACCCCGTCTTGGAGGCTTGTTGCAATTCCTGCTCAACGATGGAGTTCTATCCACCGATGCAGGGGCCGTGATGGGTCCTGGTGAGAACTTTGGAGTTGCAAGCGCTGATTTGTATGGCGTCCCCGAAGAGGGTATGCACGGGATCATGACTCGTTTTTGGCCTGTTGCATCTGCAGTGGACGCGATATTATAAGATTGTTTAGTCAAATCATCCACGTAAAGTAAGTCATCGATTCGTGCCACGATGTTGAAGGCTAAACTCTCCAGCACTCTCGAGTAGCTCTCCAATATCGATTTTCCAACATCCTGAACGTTCAAAATATCAAATTATCAATCATCAAATATGGGTTGTTAAGAGTTTTCAAACAATCAATCTAGTACCTTGTTGTGCTGAATCTTGCTGATGTCTAGTGAGGTTTGAGTTAGACCAGGAAACCGATGTCGGAGGCAAAGTAAGAGACTTTCCGCTCGATCAGCTAGAGAATCCTTCTTGTAGCCATCGGCCACCAGGTCCTTAAACATCTCCCACGAGGCTTTTGCTGCAGATCGGTTTGGGTTAGGTAGATTAGGTCTCGAGTGAACCCTTTTACGCCAGATGTATATCGATGACTCCACACGGTTGGCAATCTCTAGAGCCACATGCTCAGATGAGAGATCAAGACAATCTAGCAAACACTCGGCCGAAAACTGCTCTGATGTTATATAACGATATATAACATCTCCTAAACAGTCTCTACCGTTCTACAAACCAAACAAACTCAGTAAGCAATCGATTCAAAAATCTTGCTAAAAAGACGGTGATGGTACCTTTGGAAGGGACTCCAAGTATGATTCAGGAACATCCATTTCTGCCAAACAAACACTGTTGATTGCCATGGCTGCTTTTAGAATCTGATTGGCACATTCGCGCTTATGGGTTAATTCTTTTCTGGTGTCCTCTTGAAGGCCACCTGCGGGGACACGTGGCACTGGCAGCCACCACTTCTCTTGGTGGCGTTGAAGTGGCTTGCGGAAAGAGCCTGAACCGTCGGCATCTGGAGCTACTATCCCCTGATCAACATACCAGAACTCTGTACTCACGAAACCATCTAGTATTTCCTGTAAAAAAATCATACCAGTATGTTATACTCTTATCGTTTAAATATACCAACAAAAAGAGAAAGGAGTTTAACACTAACCAGAAGCATGTTGTCTAGTTTGCGCAGAGCTGGGAGGTTGATGAAAATGTCTGATCTTGGTCTGGAAGTCATGATCTCGAGCTTACTTCCGTCTGGAAATGTTTGTCGTGACGGTATTAATTCAACGATGTGATTGCTGACACTAAGAAGCCAATCCATCTCCCTTTGCCACATTTGTTTCTTTTCAAACTGCAACGGTTCTAATCTCCATAATTGACCAAATGCAGTGGCTGCACATACAGTTAAATTAGTAGTCATTGATCACTCACATGAACATGTTCTTTGTTATTCATTCTATGGAACCCTAGATTGGAGAATTTTAAAGTAAGAATTACCACAGAGATTTGTAATGGAGTTTGAAATTGCTAAAGCTGTGCAAACCCCTTTGCCACTACCAGACATATCTTCACCAAGCAACAATTTAGCAAATCTCTCTTTCATCAACTCCATTTCTAAGCACACTCAATTGCAAAATTATCGATTTAGTGACAGAGATTTACCAAATCAAATTCGAAATGCATAAAAAAAACATGAATTACTATGAACCCTAAAATTGCACATCCCCAAATTTCATTTAACTTCATTTCGTAAAATCCTCTTGAAAAGTAAGCATCAAAAAGCCAAAATTAGAGCTACTAACCTGAAATTGTGGAACCCATTTGCTTAAAATCGGGAACGACATCACATTTCTTCCGTTCATCTTCGGAAACATCGCCACATTTTCCCATCAATCGAGCCTTTCTGATCGGCCACCCAAGAGGAGCAGGGGAAGAACAGCAATCTTTCGAAAACGTATCATAACTGCTCGAATTCGAGCTACATGTGCTGCTGTCAAACGAATCAATCATACTCTTGTCACCTAAACTCTCCATCTGAAATCTTTATCACTTCGCCCACGAAATCAAAACCCTAAAATTTCGAGAAATTCAAACTTCAAATACTCCTAAAGCTGAACGTAACGAAGAAAGAAACGATCTGGGTTTTGTTCTACTGCTTGCTGTTGTGATTATTTCACAAGCATACATGAACAAGAGGATGCGAATTAACTTCTGGGTGTTGATTCTGCTAGCTCAAAATTTCGAAAGATGGAAGAAAATGAAGATGCTTTAGTGTAAGAAGATTGAAATGGGGAAGAAGACAGATGGGGTTTGAATTAAAAAGGGGGAAAAAGGCAAAAAGGTAAACGCCAACAACGTCTCTCTGGGGTTTTGAATGGAGAAGATGTTAAAGAAATCAAAAAGGGGGAATATAGCCGTAGGGGGGACGGAAATGTCAATATCAAGAAAACGTATTTTGCAATTTCATCCTTGAGAGTGTAACGTTTGATGGTAACAGTCCCTATTTTAATATATATCTTTTGTAACAGTAATCTTTGTTCTCCTGACCCTTGATCAGCTCGTAGTCTTACGCTTAACTTAATAAGGATTGAACTCATGTTAATTTTATGAATGAAAATAACTAATGTCTCTAGGTTACAATACTATAACCTAAATAATGTTTTATTTGGTAGGAAAATTTTACTAATTTAAATTAGAGGTTATAATTTTTTACACCACATGAAACCAAAAAAAAAAGTTTTATTTTCATATGTCTATCACGTTTAGAAAATGAGTCATGTTTGGGTTGACATGTTTTTTTTTAAACTGATCATGTTTGGTTGATATGTGTAACTCGTTTAGTTAAACATATCGACCCGCCAACCTATTTAATTTGGTTGCTTTTTAAACATATTGGCTAGCATAGGTTCTGATGGTTTATTCAAAGTTACATGTTTGGATACTAATGGTTTCAAATAACGGGTTTAGGTATTGCGTCTTTAATTTGTAATGAGTAAAAATATTAACACTAACATATGTTAATTTTTATTGTATATCCTAGAGGCAATTTTGCTTTTTCACTTAACAAGGACTAATAATGCAACTTAAAGGGATTCTTTGTTGTAATTTATTATAGACATAATTACGCAAATGGTCCCAATGATAGGGTCATTTTTCAAGTTTAATCCCCAAGTATTATTTATTAAAAGTTAGCCCACTAAGAGCATTCACGGTAGGTTTCTTACCTTTATTCATATAATTACACTAAAAATCATTATTTTTTCTTTTTTCTTTTCAATTAAATAATACTTTTTATACTTTTATCCTCAACTTCACTCACAACCACTTTAAAAATATTAAAATTATAAGGATTGAACAATGTTTCTTCAAATATACCAATCCACAACCATCACTGACCATCACCACCATAACCTAGATTGCATCACCATGACACCACCACCATGGAAGTAGCACAACCATCACTGACCATCACCACCATAACCTAGATTGCATCACCATGACACCACCACCATGGAAGTAGCACAACCATCACTGACCATCACCACCATAACCTAGATTGCATCACCATGACACCACCACCATGGAAGTAGCACAACCATCACTGACCATCACCACCATAACCTAGATTGCATCACCATGACACCACCACCATGGAAGTAGCACAACCATCACTGACCATCACCACCATAACCTAGATTGCATCACCATGACACCACCACCATGGAAGTAGCACAACCATCACTGACCATCACCACCATAACCTAGATTGCATCACCATGACACCACCACCATGGAAGTAGCACAACCATCACTGACCATCACCACCATAACCACTACTACCCCCAACACCGCTAACATAGTTGTTCATTAGAGTTAGGGGCTTTTTGCTAGCCTCTTAATGAGACCATTAAGAGGCTATCTTTGAACCATTAAGAAATGTATGTGTTTGTTTCAGAAAAAAGGACTTTTGAATGGTACTATTTTAGCACTGAATGGTTAAGTGATGGGAGAGTGCTTAATAGGAATTATTACCTGTCTACCCCAAACACTTTTCTCACAACCATCCCCTCTCGTCGCCTCCTATCACCGGCGAGCCTTCCGCCGGCCACCGTTGTCCTTCGCCGACCGTCGTCCTCCTATGCCTCATCGTGAATCACAAACTGATCCTTATAAACAACACACAAAACGATCAGATCGATTTGAGTGTGTGAGATGGTGAATTAGGGGGTGGAGGTAGGCGTTGTCGAGTAGGAAGTTGTTGTCGGAGGCGATGATGGTGGAGAAAGGGAGACTGTTGGTGGTTGAAAAGGGAGATGGATCGACGACGAAGGGAGTGTGATCATGATGGTTAAGGTTAGGGTTGTTGTTAGGGGGAAGGGGAGAGTTGCAGTGGGGGCATAGGGGTTTGGTGGTGGTGGTGGTGGTAGTGAGATCGATGTTACAGGAGGTGTGTTGGATTAAGAAGGGTTGTGCAAACAAAACCAAACACTTAGAGTATTTTGAGTACAACTAATAAAGTTCTTCCGAAGAAAAGTTCAGCATTTCCGAAGGTATATGCTGAACTTCCGAAGCGAAGCTCAAAGGAACTTCTAAAGATAAGCTTCAGCTTCCGAAGACAAAGTCTCTACTCTTTCGAGAGTTCAACACTTAGAAGAAATGAAGAGTAAAACTTCCAAAGTATGAAGTCCAAAGGAAGCCTTGGAAGAAGTAGCCACTTCCGAAGTATAAGTAGTTTCGGAAGAACAAGTTCTTCCGAAGCCAGTTAACCTTCGGAAGTAGCTACTATGAACTAGTGGACATAAGTATGGTGTCTCTAACACTCCGCTGCAAATCTCTGAGATACTGCATGGTGCTTTCCCATGCCCATGTAGTTGAACTTACTTTAATCCACTGTTCACACATTATCAGTTAGTACAGTTGCCAACTTTAGTTGGTGACAAAAGATAAGTCATGGACATGTCATGACTACCGTACCTTAGATAAGATATTATTTAAGATACCTTAACTATAGCTTTGTAGTATCTACTTTAGTTATAGGATTCCAGCTGGTATCTAAGTATATCCGACTGTAGGTAGTAGTATATATAGTTTCTCATTGTAACTCTTGTAGTAAGCTTGTAAGAGTCTTGTAATACTTTGAGTTGAGAAGTAATATATACAAGTATCTTGAAAATCATTCTCTTGTGTTTTGTTTGTGTTACTTAGCATATTATAATCAACTTTTATAAAAACTCTGCTTCGTGAGTGTTCATTAGTGAGTTTGAGAAAAATACTTGTGTTGAGTACAAAAACCAATCCTACAATAGGTATCAGAGCTTCTTAGGCTCTTGATTGTATGATCTAACCATCCAAATCAACATCTTGTTTACTCACTCTCTCACTACACTCAAACATGGCCCTTAACCAGAAATTTGAATGTGAAATGAGGACAATGACTAAAGCACCCATCATGACCCCAAAAAAATTCAAACAATGGAGCAGACGCATAGAAGGGTTCATCAGATATCAAGACAGCCGCATATAAAAAAATCTATTGACAATGGTCCATACAAGCCAAATGTGGCTTCACCTGCTGGAGGTGGTGCCATGATAGAGAAGTCAGTAGAAGACTACTCTGAAGAAGATCTCAAGTGGATAGATATTGATGAGAAGGCGATGACTGTTCTGATGACTACAATTCCCAACTCCATTATAGTGGGGTTTGAGAATTGCCGGACAGCTAAAGAACGGTTTGATGCTTTAACCCACATGTATCCAACGACTCAAAGAAAGATTCACTGAAGCAACAATTCGAGAACTTTACTCATATTACTGGAGAGACCTTGCACCAACAATACTTCAGGTATATGAATCTTATCTTTTCCCTTCAGTCTGTGGGAATAGCTCCTGAATTAAGAGACCTTTCAAGGAAATTCATGAGTGCACTCCTTAATGAGTGGATGTTCTACTATGTCTCCATCAAGAGGACAGAGAATCTGTACACTCTCTCCATGACTGAGCTATACGACATTCTAGATGGATACCAACTAGAAGCAAGTTTGGGTTTGACAAAGCAAAATGTTACAACTGTAACCACCTGGACCATTTTGCAAGGGAATGCAAAACTCCCAAATCAAACCCGGGATCTACTCATACCTCTTCACATCCTTCAACACCTAAAGCTGCTGGAAAATCAACTGAAACTGCTACTGTGGCACAAGAAGTTGATTGGAGCTTTATAGTACAAGATGTCATCCCTACTCAAGCACTCATGGTTGGAATAGACAACTCTAAGGTATATGATCATCTCTGTACTCCAGCCTGTATTGCTAAGGTTAAAATGTACCAGGACTATAACATGGAAATTAAATCCGATATTGAGTCCTTGAATATTCTAAAAGCTGATTTTAAAAAGGCTGAATTTGACTATCAAAACAAAATTGAGGAATTAGAGAAAATAGTATCTTCTTTAAAACATGAGCATACTAACTATAGGACTCAAATCAAGGATTTAATATCCAAGTTAACTGAGGCTCAAGCCAAGCTAGTAATAGCTGAGGCTCAAGCAAGGAAGCATGCTATCTCTGAACAAAACTTTCAAGCCATTCTTGAATCATCCTCCCACTTAAAACTTTGTTACCAAAATAAAGATGGGTTGGGGACCAATGAAATTACTCCACCACACTCATATGAGTCTATTAGACAACCAAGGTGTGGTACTGAAGAGCAAGAGGTCTTATCTGTTGACCCACCTTCCCATGAGTTGAAGAATCATACAACCATGGAGACCACCACAGGGAAGGAACAGGTATATCAACCTAATTCTACTTGTGATGATCAACCCCTATCCACCAAAGCTAGAAGAAACAGGCAAAGGTAGCCAGAAGAACCGCTAAGAAGTTAGCTGAATCTAAGATGAAGAATGACCTAAATCAAAAGGGTGTTTTCATTTTGGCTGGATTCCAGGTGGTAGGCACTTTTGATTCTGAAAAGGGTCCTGGCAAAGGATCAAAAGTCAATAGGGAAGCTTGTAGAGGAAGACAAGAAGATCAAGAAACCTCAACCCTTAAAATCCCCAAAGATTAACATTACATGCATAATGTGTGGTCTACAAAACCACTTGGCTAAAGATTGTTATTACAATCCAGCAAGCACACATTATGCAAATAATGTTAAAAAGGACATCCAGGGAAGGATTCACATTTGGACCTTATCACATGGTTCAAGTGATGAGAAAAGGAAAGCTTCTTTCCGAAGCTAAGTTGCTTTCGGAAGAAACTCACCCTTCCGAAGGAAAAATGGCTTCGGAAGTTAAGCCAAAGAAAGCTCAAAAGAACAAGAGAGCTTCCTCAAAACCTTCTGAGAAGAAGACTACTTTGGAAGAGAAGGTAGTGAATTTTTCTTTTAAAAAGAAAAAAGCTTGGGAAGAAAGTCATGCTGCTCAAGCTTCAACAAGCTCATCAAAACTAATCAACTATGGGATGGAATGGAAGATCAGACAAGATGCTACAGCCATACCTTCCTTTTCAAAGACAGTAATTGAACCCTCTACCATTCATTTTGGTTCAATTATGTCATCCTCAATGGAAGAACCCAAGACCAGCCAAGCTTGGGTTTCCAATGAAAACTAACTTTTCACCTTATGTGTAGGGACACTCACAAGACAAGAACAATAATATCTGGATAGTGGATGGTAGATGCTCCAGGCACATGACCGGGAACATATCTCTACTTCAACAATTTCAATATTTTGATGGAGGTCCTGTTTAGTTTGGAGGTAAGACCGGAGGATACATTTTAGGTAGAGGAAGTGTATCCAATGGATTGTTAAGAGTAAACAAAGTGAACTTTGTCAAATAGCTTAAACACAATCTCTTAAGTGTTTCTCAGTTCTGTGATCAAAAGCATCAAATGCTTTTCACAGAGCATGAGTGCATCATCCTCAAACCTAGGATCACAATTCCTCAGTAATTAGTGCTTCTTAAATCTCCCAGGAAAGGGAATATGTACAAGCTGGATATGAACAATGCTTCCCTATTAGGTGAAGTATCATGCTTTCTTTCCAAAGCTAATGGTGATGAGTCTGTTTTATGGCATAAACATATGTGTCATGTGAATTTTAAAACCATGAATAAATTGGTTAAAAGTAACTTGGTACATGGTGTGCCCAAAAATGAATTTTTCTATAGAGACAACTATGTAGCTTGCCTGAAAGGAAAGCAACATAGATTCTCTCATAAATCAAAAGAAGTTAACTCTATCACCACCCCATTACACTTATTGCACATGGATTTATTTGGTCCAACAAGTATAATAAGCATCGGAAGAAAATCATATTGCCTTGTGATCCATGATTTCACAAGATTTACATGGGTATTCTTTTTAAGAACTAAGGAAGAAACAATTGAAAATTTAAAATATTTTATTCTTAAAATTGAAAATCAAATTGATCACAAGGTAAAGATAATTAGGAGTGATCAAGGGATTGAGTTTAAGAATCAAGTTTTTGACTCATTCTATAACTCAAAAGGGATTACCAGACAATTCAGTGCTCCTAGAACTCCTCAACAAAATGGTGTTGCTAAGAGGAGGAACATGACACTATTTGAGGTTGCTAGGACCATGTTGGCAGATTCAAAGCTGCCTCTAACATTCTGGGCAGAGGCAGTCAACACTGCATGCTATGTGCAGAATAGGGTTCTCATTGTCCAGCCACATGGAAAAACCCCTTATGAGCTATGGAACAAGAGGCCACCATTCATTGGCTTTCTAAGGTCCTTTGGCAGCAGGTGTACCATACTTAACACAAAGGACAACTTGGCAAAATTTGCTAAGAAGTCAAATGATGCTTTATTTGTTGAATATTCCTTCACCTCTTTTGCTTATAGAGTCTATAATACTAAAACTCAATAATTTGAGGAATCATCCAACATTATTGTTAATGAGACACTCCTTGTGTTAGAGGGAATGGCCTTGATCATATTTTTGATTTAGAATTGTTTCCAAACTATTCTAAACCATCTTGTGAGAATGTTTCAGCTAGAATAGGTACTCAAAGTGATTCTGATAAAGACCAGCTATTTGAGTTACCCAGACCTCTTCCAAGTTCTCTAAGAGTCTCTGAACCTCAAGCTCCCACTATTGGTAGATCTGACAACATGAACATTTCAGGAACCAATGGACCTTTAACCAATTACCAGCATAGTGAGCTTAATAACTCATATGCTGATAACATACAACACCAAGCTAATAGAAGTAGCATCTTGAAGGAGCAGGCAACTATTAATACTACTTCTCAACCAATTGATGCTGATGTTGTTTCTTTTTTATTCAATCAGTCCTCATTGAATGAGTGTGAAACATCAGCTAGACCAAGTGTTCAAAATCTTGAGCCAAACTTCTCAAATCTGGATTTATCCATGCAACTGGATGTGATTCCAAGGCTTAGGATTCACAACACTCATCCAGCTGAAAACATCATTGGAAATGTCTTTGAAGGTATGAGAATTAGGGGCAATCTCATAACGGGAATGTCTGCTTGTACTCATACTTTTTGTCTCAGATAGAACCCAAGAAGGTAGAAGATGCCTTGAAAGATAATAGCCGGATTGAATCAATGCAAGAGGAATTGCTTTAATTTAAAAGACAAAAGGTTTGGAACCTCTATCCGCTACCATCTGGTCAGGTACCTATTGGCACCAAATGGGTTTTCAAAAACAAGAGAGATAATAGAGGTTTGATCATCAAGAATAAGGCAAGACTGGTAGTTCAAGGATACACTCAAGAGGAAGGAATCGATTATACTGATGTTTTTTCACCTGTTGCAAGACTTGAGGTAGTTAGGATCTTTCTTGCTTATGCTGCATCTAAGAATTTTATTATCTACCAGCTTGATGTCAAGTGTGCCTTTCTATATGGGGATATAGATAGGGCAGTTTGTGTGTGCTAGACTCCAGGATTTGAAGACCCATAGCACCCCAACTATCTGTGCAAGCGGGATAAAGCTCTATATAGGCTGCACCAAGCACCTCGGCTGTGGTATGAGACCTTGTCTCAATTTCTTCTGAAGAATGATTACACTAGAGGTACCATTGATAAGACTCTTTTCATAAGGAACTCTGGAAAAGACATTCTGCTCATACAAGTCTATGATGATGTATCATATTTGGTTCCTCAAATGATTAAATATGTAAAGACTTTGAGAGCATTATGAAGAAAAAGTTTGAGATGAGTTCCATGGGAAAAATGAACTTTTTCTTTGGAATTTAGGTAAGGCAAATAAAGGAAGGGTTTTCTATCAATCAATCTAAGTATGTCAATGACATCTTAGAAAGATTTGAGATGAAAGAATGTAAGTCAACCAAGACATCTATTCCCAGAAACCACAATCTTTGCCCTGACTCTGAGAGGGAGGATACTGATCAATAGTAGTATAAAGTAATTATTGGGTCTCTGATTTATCTCACAGCAAGCAGGCCTAATATTATGTTTGCTACATGCATCTGTGCAAGATATCAGGCTGCTCCAAAGGTGTCTCACCTAGTTGTTGCAAAGAGAATTCTTAGATACCTCAAGGGAGCACCAAAGCTTGGTATCTGGTATCCTAGGAACTCCAACTTCAATCTCTATGGCTATACTAATAGTGACTATGGTGGCTGCAACATCAACAAGAAATCCACATCAGGAGGATGTCAATTTCTTGGTGGAAGGATAATCTCATGGCAATGTAAGAAGCAATCTTGTGTCTTAACATCTACTACCGAAGCTGAATACATTGCTGCTACAAGTTGCTGTGCTCAGCTGCTGTGGATTCAAAATCAGATGATGGACTATGGATTCAACTTTATGAGTACTCCTACCATATTGACAACAAGAGTGCCATCTCCATTACTAAAAATCCAGTGAAGCACTCCAAGACAAAGTATATTGACATCAGGTATTATTTCATTAGATATATTCATGAGAAAAACCTGATTAAACTAGTCAAAGTTGACTCAAATGAACAATATGCTAATTTGTTCACCAAAGCCTTTGATGAACAAATTTAAGTATCTTATTACAGCTATTAGGATGATAAACATTGACTAATAAATCTTATTTGAAAACCTTTTTAAAATGTGTCTTGCCTTCTATCAAATACAATATAAGCCCTGTTACAAAACGTTATTCTTCAAAATTGACTAAGTGTGAGTATTTCCAAAGAGAAAATTAACCTCGGCAAAATTCTTCATTATCTTCCGAAGGCAATTTCCTCAGTTCAAGCTTTATCTTCCAAAGAGTTTTTAGTGTCGGAAGTATATCTTCACTACTTCTGAAGCTTGAAAACTTCTTCATTCGGAAGACCTTCTTACTCTCGGAAGTAAATTTATTTACCTTCGGAAGAGAAAATCTTTCGGAAATACTTTTACCTTTGAAAGAAGACTTTACTCTGTAATGGAAACCTTTGGGTCCCACACTGTAAAAAGCAAAGATTTATCAATGATGTTGGAATCTTTTAAATGGTTTTTAATTTTACCGCCACTGTCACATCTTACCCCTTCATCTTATCCCCAAACCATCACTTCACCTTATCCATCCGCCTTTTTCGCCCATTTAAATAGTTCCGACTCACCACTTTAATATTTTTACCACTTTTACTACCCAAAGCACTTCTCATTCCAACCTTCTCCGATTCAAACTTGTTTCCCCTGTTCTTTCTCACAATGGCACTAAACCCTCAACACAATCAAGTCGCACTTCTAGATTCATTAAGGGATGTCGACTTCTCTGAAATCATATCTTTTCTCACCCAATCTACCTACTATACTGCCTTGACTGTAAACCCCACTGTTTATCTGAACCAAATGGAGGATTTTTGGGCCAACGGTCATATTGAAAACCTAAATCAAGTTAGGGTTATAAGGTCGAGCATTTATGGCCAGAAGTTGGTCATCTCTAAACAAATCATCATGGAGCATCTGGAGCTTCATGATGAGGGCGCTCCTACTGAATTTCCCAAGTTAGACTTGGATGAAACATATACCCTGATGGGTTATGGTGGAGATGTAAGCAGGTCTACTAATTACAAGTTTAACTTCTCCTACAACCGGAAGTTTAAGCTGCATGTTGTTCTCTATTGTTTATCAAACAAGTCTGGGGGATGGGATCAAATCCCATATGAACTAGGGTGCCTAGTTCATGGAACGGTGAAAAGCCTTCGCTTTAACTACTCAAAGTTTGTGCTAACTATCTACAAGTTTAACTTCTTCATGTATCCCAGGTTCCTTTAGCACATAATTAACTGTGAGTTGGACCAAAGTCAGCTTGTTTGTGCAGCTGCTTTGACTGTCCCTCACATGAGGCCGACCATCTTCAAATTTTTGAAGAAAATGTCCATCAATTTCACTGGAAGACATACTGCACTTCTTCTAGGTATGATTGAGCCAATGGCTCCTGGTGACATTCCTGTTAACCCCATAGGTGATGAACCCACACCAGCAACTACCCTCACATTGCCAAATCTATCTTCTCCACCCATCAAGATCACCTACCCGAGATATCCAAAACGAACCCTTTTTCAATATCCTCTGATCGAACAAGTCCCCTTGTTCTATCCAAAAAGGCTAGAGTGGAAACATAGGCTCCCACAAAAGCTGAGGTCCCACCTTCCTTCACAATTGATCTTAAGATGGTTATTGAGTCTCCTCAGTCTCAATCCAATAAGCTCGAATTCCAACCCAAAAGCCCTCAGGGCGAGTCTTTATACTCCCCTGAGCAGCCAAAAAAGGACAGCCCCACTAAAGGCTTAATGCCATTAGACATTGATCAAAGTCCTAGGTCATTAGGAATAAATGACATATCTTTCACTGACCTATTGACAGGATCTGATGAAGAGTTCATGTCTCTTCATGGTAATAAAGTTGATCCACAACACCCATCAAAGGATCAACTGAGCCCAAGGAGACCCCTGATCTCTAACTCCCATTAGTTTATCCAAACTGAGGCGAGTCCCACTAGAGTGGAGGGGACTCATGTAGATTCAGCTGCAACTACTGCAGGTGCCTCAATGAGCCCTCAGGTCAGTGGTAACATTGCTGAGATTGAATCTACGACAACCAAGCATTCTGATGACTTTGAAAGAGACATCATTATGCATGGGAAACCAGGGTGCCAAGAAACCACTTTTGGTGGTGAGGATGAACATACAAGGTATGTTACCTTATCTCCCCATGATTCTTCACGTGAAGATGAGGGAAGTCTGAAACTCACCATTTAGGACCTAATCACTAAAGACTCAAACCTTGAATTCAAGGTTAAGACTTTAGAAAGTAGGTCTGCCACTCAGCAATTTGAGATTGACAATCTCAAGGCTAAACTAGTTGAGAAAGAGATTGAGAGATCTGTTAGGCATGTACCAGTTCAGGTCTCCTTGACTTCTTCCTCTAGCTCATCTAGCTCTCAAGATGATGCTACCAAAAAAGGGTAGAATATTCAAAGACAAACACCCATGATGTCCAAAAGCTCAGTTATCTCAAAGCTCTCTTCAAGATATCCCTATCAGCACTCAGATGTCTTCTCGGAGCCTCCTCCAGTTACCCTACAAGTGGATCCTAGGATGCTAAAAGATCTAAATATGTTTCTAACCTTGTTTCTCATGAGATCTTCTATGTGGCAGCCAGGTCCAGATATCTCTGTGGCTACTTTGGAGCTAAAGAGCTTTAGAGGTTTAATACACCCTCTACCACTTTTAAGGAAGTTGGTCAACCTAAGGTCCACATGGAACCTGAAATTAATTTTGAATAGGAAATGGAAACTGACGGCCCAACAACCAAAATAGTTGGGACAGAGAGTGTATTACCACAGACTTTCATAGCAGAAGTCAAAAGCTGCGGAAGAACAATTTCAATCTTCCGAAGTCGAGATGGAAGTTGTGGAAGGACTCTTCTTCTTGTCTGATTATCTTATCATCACAGATGCAATCCTGGAGCTAGCATCTGAGGTGAACAGTGAAGACTTTCTCAAGTTACCCATAACTCAATCACCATCATCACCTCATGCTCTAGCAACCACTCAACAGCCTGAATCCTTTGCACAAGAACCTCCAACGTCTAAAGCTTCCAAAGATGTCAATGAAAAAAAGGAAGATGACTAAGGAGGAACTTCTAGAGGAGGAAAGGTTGGAGAAATTGAAAAGAAAGGGGAGACTACCCTCTGGGAAACTACTAGCTGCCAGTAGTAAAGCAGTTGTAGCCAACCAGGAGGTAGTTAATAACAAGAAAAGAGTGGAAGTAATTGACAGACTTGTCAAGATAGGAACTACAAGTGAAGAAGTGCTCCACTTACCATTAGAGTAGCTGATTGAATTGGAAAAGGCAACCGTGCTATTAAAAGAACAAGAAGAAGCAACAAGGTTGGCCTTGGAAGAAGAAAACTAAGGAAAAAGGAGGAAGTCGATCAAAGGTTAAGGAGTGAGAGAATAGCCTTTCTGAACTCAAGAGGATTCTCTCATAAGTAACTTTCTCCATATAACAATGACACGTTCCTATGGCTGGTAAACAAAGAACATGATAAAATGGAGAAGGAAAGAAAGAGGGCTTCCAAGGAGAGGATCAAGGAGAGAAAGAAGAAGGAAGATGATGCTAAGCTTGCAGCCTTGAAGAAGTCTGGGGACAAAGCTTGGATGAAAAACTATCTCAAGGCCCATGGCTTCTTAGGTAGGCAGGTTAGACCCATGTCCATAAAAACCCTACAACGTATTGTTAGTGAGATCAAAGCTGACATATGCTCAGGAAGAAGGAAAGAGATGTACAAAAGAGTACAAGGGATAACTTTCACACCTTCTTCACTACTACAACCACAACCTCAACCCAAACCTATCCACTTCCCTTTCCCTATCAAAACTGGACCAACCTTTGAGCCTTACACCCCTGAACCCACATCATCAACCTCACCCACTTCCTTACCCACTCAATCCAAACAACCACAAAAACTACCCATTCTCAAACCTTAAACCTTACCAAGAACCCAATCCTCATCAACCAAACAACCACCCAAGTCATTATCTCATCCATCCAAACCTCTTTCTTTAGAAGAATTTAAGAAGATAAAGAGGAAGCTCATCAATTGCACATCTTTGAGCAATATCTCCTGTGAGAAGGAGTATGTCAATTTGACTTACATTGACAACTCCTCAAGTTCCCTCACAAGAGAACAATTCTTTCATCTCCTAAGAGGAAGATTGGACCAAGCTGCTAGACTACTTGGACTTAACTCTGATTCCTTAAATGATGAAGTGAAGAAGCTCAGAAGAAAGTTAGTGACTCTACTAGATGCAAAGAAAAGGGACAAGGTTCCTAGTCAGCCCCTTGTGCCAAGAAAGAAGATTATCCAGTGGAGGTTTGATGAAGCCTCTCATAACTTTGTTGTGGAGAGAGAGAATGGAAAGAGCAACAAGTTGAATGCCTCTTCCCTACTACACTCTAGCATATTTTATATTGTTGAGTTAGCAGAAAAGCCATTCTCCAATCCCTCCAACTCCGACAAAGCTAATCATATCAGAAATCATCTGAGCAGCCTTCATCTTGCTGAGCTAACTGCAAAAGTCGAGATTGAAGAGGAGTTGAAGCTGAGAGAGAAGGAAGACAATGAAAGGTCAACCATCAAAGTCAAAGCCTTTTTACAAATGGTGGAAGGACCTGAATTAGAACCAATAGTTAGATGGGAGTATGACTATAACTCCCATAAACTAACTCTCTTCAGATGGACTCAGTAGAAGGTACATATCATTCAGAGTGACAGACTGGATCTCCTGTCCACGAATGATCTATACAAACTTCTCAACACCACTTCTGGGAAAAATAAAGAAATAGATAAGTATCTGCTTTCCTTGGTGTTGAAAGTTTCGAGAAGCAGGAACAAGTGAGGTTTTGGTAGCATCAACATAGGGGGAGTTTGTTGGATCAAGAAGGTAAGTGCAACCAAAACCAAACACTTAGAGATTATTTTAAGTACAACTAATGAAGTTCTTCCAAAGACAAGTTCAGCACTTCCGAAGGTATATGCTGAACTTCCGAAGCAAAGCTCAAAGGAACTTCTGAAGATAAGCTTCAACTTCCAAAGAGAAAGTCTCTACTCTTTTGAGAGTTCAACACTTAGAAGAAATGAAGACTACAACTTTCGAAGTATGAAGTCCAAAGGAAGATTTGGAAGAAGTAACCACTTCCGAAGTATTAGTAGTTTCGGAAGAACATGTTCTTTCAAAGCCAGTTAACCTTCAGAAGTAGCTACTATGAACCAATGGAGATAAGTATAGTGTCTCTGACACTTCGCTGCAAATCTCTGAGATACTACATGGTGCTTTCCCATGCCCATGTAGTTGACCTTACTTTAATCCATTATTCACACTTTATCAGTTAGTACAGTTGCCAACTTTAGTTGGTGACAAAAGGTAAGTCATGGACATGTCATGACTACCTTATCTTAGATAAGACATTATCTAAGATACCTTAACTATAGATTTGTAGTATATGCTTTAGTTATAGGATTTTAGCTGGTATCTCTGAATATTCGGCTATAGGTAGTACTATATATTGTTTCTCATTGTAACTCTTGTAGTAAACTTGTAAGAGTCTTGTAATACTTTTAATTTGAGAAGTAATATATACAAGTATCTTGAAAATCATTCTCTTGTGTTTTGTTTGTGTTACTTAGTATATTGTAAGGATTAAATGTCAAGGCTGATGCAACCCAAACACCCAAAGTCTCTCCTGCATGAATGCACAAGTGTACTGAAGTAGAATGCTTCGGGAGTTTCACACCAACATTAGAAAATACACTAAGTGTGAAATCTTCTGAAGCCTACACCAATATCTTTTGATGCCAAAGATGAAGTCTTCTGAAGCTTCAAAGACAAAGTCTTCTGAAGCTTCAAAGACAAAGTCTTCTGAAGCCAACACTTGAAGACAGATTTCTTCTGAAGAATTTTGAACACATGCTTTATCTGATGTACTTTTCATAAAGCTGAACCCCTTTCCGCTACAACTCTATAAAGTCACCAACTTTCATAAGTTGGTGAAAAAGGTCCATACTTTTGGTAACTGTAGAGGTCTTGAGTCTGTAACTTTCTACTTTATGTACCTTATCCTTTTTGTTATATATTAGGATGTGAGCTATGGCATGTCATAGTCACAAGTCAAAAGGCAATCTACCTTTTGACTTTACATTTGATTTTGTTTGTTGTCTAGTCAAATGTATCCAGCTGGCCTTCAAAGTATGGCCAGCTGTAGGATGTAGTATATGTGTCTCAAGTACTTGTAACTTTCTGATATTCTTTGTAACATTTGTAATAGAACTTGAGAAAGAAATATACTACAATCTTGAAAACCAACTCCTTGTGTGTTTTTCTATCTTGGTCTGTCTCATATTTACTTGTGTTCTTAGTATCATTACAAAAGGTTAACCAGTTCCCTATTTGATATGTTAAGTGTTCTTAGCAACTCTCCTCACTGTATTGTTGTGTTTTAAGTGTATACCCTTCACTGGTCCTGCAATTGGTATCAGAGTATTCCAGGCTCTTGATATAAGATCTCACCATCTTAAGATCCTTCACACACACAAAATACTAAACATCTCAAATGGAAGCCATTTCCAGATCTGACATGGAAACTGGAACCATGACAAAGTCCCCACTGATTACTCTTGATGACTTTGACACCTAGTGCCAAATAACGGAAGGCTTTATTAGGTCTCTAGACTCAAGAATATGGGAGTCTATTGGAAATGTACCTTACATACCAAGCACCTCTTCTGCAACTAGAGGTGGTATGATCCCCAAGGCTGTGGCTGACTACTCAGATGAAGATAGAAAGAGAGTAGAGATTGACCAGAAGGCCATGACATCCCTTTAGATAGCTCTTCCAAACTCTATATATAGAGGTTTCAAGAAATGCAAATGGCTAAATAGTTGTGGGATGCATTGAAACTAATGTAGGAGGGTTCCTTTGAAGCCAAGGAGAACAAGAAGGATCTCCTCAAGCATCAGTTTGAAAATTTCACCTTTAAAGCAGGTGAAACCATGACTCAACAATACTTCAGGTATGTTGAGATTGTGGATACCCTAGTGGATGATGGAGTAGCTCTTGAAAACAGAGATATTGTAAGGAAGTTCATGTCCTCTCTTCCTAGGCAATGGACACACTACTGTGTTGTTATCAAGAGAACTGAGAACCTAAAAACTCTCACTTTAACAAAATTGTATGGGATTCTTAGTGGCTACCAGATGGAGATGAACATGCAAGGTTCATCTAGCAACTCTCCTTACTGTGTTGTTGTGTCGTAAATGCATACCCTTCACCGGTCCTGCATATATTATAATCACCTCTTAGAAGAACTCTGCTTCTTGAGTGTTCATTAGTGAGTTTGAGAAAAATACTTGTGTTGAGTACAAAAACCGATCCTGCAAGGTGCATCGGTGGATCAGAGGGTCCATCACGACGGTGGTTGCGGTGGTGGTGGTGATGGAGGTTGAAGAAGCCAATAGTTCTGCAGGATCGGTTTTGGTCACTCAACACTAGAGTTGTCTTTCAGTCTCACTTAATCACACCCAGTTAGATGATACAGAATCCATCTAAGAGTTTATAATAATACACTAAGTAATCAAAAAACAAGAAGATAATTTTTAAGATACTTGTATATATTACTTCTTAACTCAAAGTATTACAAGACTCTTATTTGCATGTTACACGAGTTACAATGAGAAAATACATATACTACTAGATACAGCCGAATATACTTTGATACCAGACGGAAACCTATGACTAAAGCAAATACTACATTGTTAAAGATAAGGTATCTTAGATAAAATATTATCTAAAATTTGGTAGTCATGACATATCTATGATTTACCTTTTGTCATCAACAAAAGTTAGTAATTGTACTAGCTAATAAAGAATAAATAGTGGAATAAAGTATGGCCATAATTATATGGGAATGGAAAAAGCATCATGCAGTATCTCAGAGATTTGTAGCGAAGTGTCAGAAGGACCATACTTATGTCCACTGGTTCAAAGTAGGTTCTTCCGAGTTCTTCTGAAGCCACTTATACTTCGGAAGAAGCTACTTCTTCCAAGGCTTGAGACATTCTTCAGGTCTTCATACTTCGGAAGTCTTTGTCTTGAATTCTTTTAAGTGTTGAACTTCGGAAGAAGGAAGACTTTGTCTTTGGAAGTTGAAGTTCCTCTTCGGAAGCTCTTCCAGACTTGACATTCGGAAGCTCTACTTTTGCCTTTAGTAGTTCTTCATCAGTTGCACCAAAATTGTCTAAGTGTTAGTTTTGGTTGCACCAGCCTTACTTGATCCAACAAGTTCAGAAGGCTAACATAGTCATTCTGTACATGTATTAAGAGATTCAACCAAACAAACATTTATTGGCTCAACACTTAACCATTCATACCTCTTAATCATTCAGAGCTCTTAATCATTCAATACTTAATGGTTCAGATTCAACCAAGCAGCCCCTTAGCCTTTGCCAACCTTCGGACACCTTCTCGACTCCACTAACAACCGTTCATCAATCTATCCTTTTTGAAGCTACCCTCGTTACCTCCACACAATCATTAATCCCTTCACTTGTGTCTGTAAAGATTAAATGAAGAGGCTGATGCAACCCAAACACCGAAAGTCTCTCCTAAATGCTGCACAAGTAAAATAAAGAAGAATGCTTCAGAAGTTTCACACATGCAACTGAAATATTCTAAGTGTGAAATCTTCCGAAGCCAAGACCAGTATCTTCCGAAGCCAAAGATGAAGTCTTCTGAAGCTTTAGAGACAAAGTCTTCCGAAGCTCAACACTTGAAGACAGATTTCTTCCGAAGACTTTTAACAACATGCTTTATCTGATGTACTTTTTCATAAAGTTTGACCCCTTTCCGCTGCAACTCTGTAGTCATCAACTTGCATGAGTTGGTGAAAAGGTCCATGCTTTTGGTAATTATACATTGAGGTCTTGAGTCTGTAACTTTCTACTTCATGTACTTTATCTTTTTTTGTAATAGATAAGGATATGAGCTATGGCATTTTATAGTCACTAGTCAAAAGGCAATATGCCATTTGACTCTACAATTTTCTAAATCAATACATCAGATTCATTGATCTTGGATCTTAGGAGTCATCTCGTTCAGATCTAGAAATCAAAATTAAGATGGGTGGATATGTGTGAATCAAAGAACAAAGAGATGGATAATAATAATGTTATGATTTCATTGATGTTGATAAACAAGTTACAATGAGAATCATAGATGGCTGGTGAAATCAAACCCACCCAAAGGA
>BJCM01100477.1:0-14489 GCA_018326385.1 Flaveria bidentis
ACTACAACATCTGAAGTGTAAGATCTTCAGATGTTTTACATTATACTAAACTGCTGATTACAATCTACTGAAAAAGTAACGACAACTACTAAAAGTAAACTATCACAACTACTGAAGAGAACTTCTTCAGCTGTTGTGACAACTTTTGAAAACTTGATCTTCAGACTTTATCTTCAGACTTTGTCTTCAGCTTTTGTCTTCAGACTTTGTCTTCAGACTTTGTCTTCAGACTTTGTCTTCAGACTTTGTCTTCAGACTTTGTCTTTAGACTGTCTTCAGACTTTTGTCTTCAGACTTTGTCTTCAGTTGATGTAGACTTCTTCAGTTGTTATGATGTCTGTGGGACTTAAAGGTTTTTCTGATTTGGCTCATTGGTTCTTTTGGTCCAACACATGTTCTGATTGAATCTTCTTCATATTGTTGTTTAATCATGCTAGTTACTATTCTGTAAGTTTACATTTCGTATTCTCCTCACAAGATCAATCTGTATTAAATTTCAAGGTCCTTACACTATCATATAATAGTGATATGCTTTAGGGCTTAGCAATTGCAAAAGAGAACTGTAAGAGAATTTCTAAAGCATAGAAGATCGGAATTTAGGCTTGATAAAAGCAAGGTGAAGTGTTTCTGCAACCAACTGGTATATTTTTCCAAGGAATGCAAAGCACCAAAGTCTAACCCATCTCCTCTAAGTTCATCAAACCATTAACAACACTCAACTCATCAAGGCCCTTCCTATTCATTTAGTCAAAGAAATACAATAGTTGTTTCTTCTAGAGAAAAGGTGATTGACTGGAGCTTCCAAGTGGAAGATGTCACACCCATCAACAATGCATTGATGGTTGAAGTCTCAACATCCCTAACTCAAGTAATGTTTGAACCCTTTAACATGTGAAATAAAGTCGAAACAAGCCAATTAATAATAATGGGCTTAGTCGATATTATTTAAGGAAAATAAGTAGGTAATGGAGTATGGACCGACTAGACATCGCGAGTTATGTGTTTGACGAGTTTAAGGTCCCGGGAACGCCCGGTATATATAAACGAATAAGCTTGAGCCATTCTCATTTATAATTCAACACCAAGTTCTAAAGAGAGTGTGTAGAGAGAAAGTGGAGATTCAAGGCTCAGTTGATCAAGAGATTGAAGATTGGTGTTCGTGGGCATCCAAACAATAAGAAAGACCAAGAATCCAGGTAAGAAACATCATTTAATCGTTTCTTTAGAGTAAACCCGGATTCTAGGGCTTGGGGTTTTTGAAAGTGGCAAAATATCCCCCAAAACTCACGTTTTTGTGTAAGAAAACATGTAAAAAGCTTAGATATAGCTTCTTAGGTGATAAAACAAGGTTTTGAGTGTAAAAGAATGAAGTTTTGGGTCAAAAATGGGTTGGTTCGTAATTTCAGCCCATTCTGCGAAATTAAGGGTTCTTCCAGCGAAATTGTGTAGTCGTCTAGCGAAATTATAGATCTTTATGCGAAACTATAGTTTCGCGGGTATATTCGTAGGGTTCAATTTCCAACGAAAATTGGGTGAAACTAGCAGCAAAACTGGCAGTGAAGATACCAGCGAAACTAGCAGCGAAACTGCTAGCGAAACTAGTAGTGAAACTGCTGGCGAAACTAGCAGGGAAACTGCTGATCTTGCAACGTAATTAGGCCGAAATTAACCCCTTTGGTGTTGACTTATCTGCAGGCTGTGTGGAGTGAACTTTTCTTAGAAAGTTTGATTAAGAAGCTACTCATTGAGTCCAGGTGAGTTCTAGATCCCCTATTTTAATGGTTTTAAACTTGTGTTGGGGCTGGAAATGCATACTAATATACGTTTTAGATGACCAAGATTTTAATAGATTTTAAGAGGAAGATCAATTTTTCTATTATAGAATGCGCGACCCCAGGGCATTGCCCCTTAGACCCTACTAGGGGCTGCTGGCCCTAGGACCCTGCTGTCAAGGGCTGCTGCCCCCGAACCCCCGCTGTCCCCTGGAGGGTCGGTTATGTTCTACGATGACTTGTACTTGTTGTGCATATTTATGTGTAATGCATGATGTTTATGATGACGTGTGATGGGGTTTGTGATGTTTATGTGATGCTATGTATGTTCATGTTGTGTTTCCTTACGTTCCTATTATGTATTATTCCGTGACTTACGTGTTATAAGTATGAAATGAATGAAAAGTATTATGTAACGTAAAGAGGAAGTTAATGATAATGATAAGTGAAACGTAAAGTAAAAATGAATGCATGCACTAATGAACGAACGAATGTACAAAAAGTCTTGCAAGCAATGTATGGAGGTTCACACCCAATGAAGGGTGTTAGCTCAACTGTGTGTGGGTTAGCTACCCCGAAAGGATGCACACTGGGGTCTAATCTTTGTGATTGACCATACGTATGGGATCCTTGTCGCTTGCCCTAGGTACTGGAGTCAGCTTCGTGCATAATGTTCGAGGTCTATGATAGACCTCAGGCCCAGTAACCAGCTTCGTGCATAATGTTCAGGGTATAGCACATGGCATTGGTCCAGAATGAAAGATGAATGATAATGATGAGTGTACTTGCCCTAGGCCCTAGGGTTAGCTTCGTGCACAATGTTCGGGGTACAGTACATGTAATCGGAAGTTAACAAATGTGCGAAAGATAAGTAAGGAAGATCATGATCGAAAGTGAATGATGACGATGACGTATGATGATGAATGAACGAAGGTTAACAAATGAATTATGAAAGATAATAATGCTATTATCTATGTGTACGTATGATGCTTGATCATGTATGAATGTAAAGGAAGGTTTTAAAGCGAAAGTAAAGTATATTTTGTTATAAAACTAGAACTCACTCGGCAACGCTGACTTTTATGTGTTTTCCAGTTGGCAAGTAATTGTTGCTGAGGATGGCACGGGGCAGCTACTCGGCATTTTTGAGATGGCATCCATTTGTATAATATGACGTTTTTGTTATGTAATGCAAACGATAATACTTTGTAACTATTAACAATGATGTATTATTTTTGCAAAAGCAGTCATTAATATATGAAATGGTTTTAAGTTATGCTGTTGCGATGTTTTAGCAAATTTAAATGTATGTTTTATGTTTTAGATGCAATGATTGACCAGCTTTAAGCATCCCAGGATCGGGGCATTACAAACCCTGTTGTACTCTTAAATGCATATCTAAGGTTAACTTATATAGAAATCATAATTGGATCTCATGAAAAAAGTTGAATAAGTCAATCTTCTTACAACAAATTTTAAAATTTTGATCAAGCTCAAAAATAAAAAATTATGGGGATAGAAAAGATTGTTTCACAATTAAAACATGAACAAACCAACTTGAAGACCCAAATTAATGATCTTTTGAGTAGACTAAAAAAGCACAAGGTAATTTAGCCATAGCTAAAACCTATATTGATAAATATAATATTCAAACTGAAAAGTTTGAAAAATTACTGCATTTACTGAAAACACCCAAAGGTTGTATCCAACCAAGACAAGTTTAGGGTATAATTATGTGGAACCAAGAACCACATATAGACCCCTAAATGCAACCTTCAGGTAAAGAAGAAAGTATTAACCTAACCTACTTGTACAAAGATATCTGCTAAAAGAATTAAGACGATAGAGAAGAAGGAGAAAGATAGAAAAGTTGAGGATGTAGATGAAGAGATGGAAAAGAAAGAAAAAGGTGGAGGAGGAGAAGAAGAAGGAGAAGGATCGAAGGAGTGAAGATCTGAAGGTAAACTCAAAGCTAGATGTGCTTATGATGATAAAATTTCTAAAAGAAAAGCCATCTCTTGAATCACACCAGCCATCTACCAAGATAGATTCCTCCACCAAGACAAAGCTTCAATCATTGCATAACTACAACAAGAAGAACCACACTAGAAGTTGATGTGTTAGAACCTCAGACTCTTTATAAATAAGATCCTTACCATACATTCATGAGTCTATTTCTAAAGCAGTTGAAGTTCATAATATGAGGTTCCCTAAGAAAAAGTTAGATTTTTCCATTCATGCTAATCAAAAGAAAAACAAGAATATGAGTGGAATTGAGGGAGGCAAGACAGATAAGATAAATAAAGAGCTATGAAAGATCAGGCATATGTTGAAGTCAGCAAAGCAACAGATAAAAACCACCTGCCTACTGTGTGAGGAAGACAATCACTTTGCAAAAGACTATCAATACAATCTCCTAGCCCACTCCTTCAAATATTCCAAACCCTCAAGGAAGTCCTCAATACCAAAAGACCATAAAAATGACATACTTAGCAGAGAAATCACTAAAATGCTGAAATAAAAAAATTAGCACCTTTGAAAGATCTACCGAGTGAGTTAGTAGCAGCAGACCAAAAGATGAAAAAGAAGTTGGAGAACCCTTCACCATCTCTAAAAGCTTCGAATGGTCGTAACAAAGAGGATGATGTCAAAGAAATAGGCAACACCAAAAGAGAAGCCTAAAAACCAAGACTCACCCTCTCAACAGTTAACATTGATATAAAACTACTGAAAACTAGAAGACCTAAGACTAAATAAGTTTGGTCCCCATTCATCACTAACCAAATTTTTTATTTGTAGCATCATCCATTAGCCAAAACTAACATGTGGATTGTAGATGATGAATGCTCCCGGTACATGACAGGTGACAGATTGTGCCTACTGAATCTAGAACCATATGATGTTAGATTTGTTACTTTTGGATGTGATACAAAAGGAGGATAGATTACTTGCAGGTGGACAGTAAGCAATGGCAAGGTATGTTTTGGATATGGTAAACTATGTGAAAGAGTCAAATTATAATTTACTTAGGTTTTCTTTTTAGAAACTAAAGATGAAACTATTGAGACTTTAAAATCATTTATTATCAATATAATAGATAAAAAGGTTAAAATAATTAGATATGATGAGGGGGCTAAATTTAAAAACCACACCCTTGATTATTTTTGTGAATCCAAAGGTATAGTTATACAATATAGTGCTCCTAGAACTACTTAGCAAAATGGAGTTATTGAGTGGAGGAATATGACACTTATTGAAGCTGCAAGGACCATGTTGTCTAACTCCAAACATCTTGTAACATTCTGGGCTTAAGCTATCAACACTGCGTGCTATGTCCCAAATAGAGTGTTAATAGTCAAGACCACATGGAAAAACCTCTTATGAATTGTGGCATAAGAGAAGACCATTCATATGGTTCCTCAACCTTTTTGGATGTCCATGCACCCTACTTAATACCAAAGATCATCTATTCAAATTTGTTGAAAAATCGGCAGATGGGTTCTTTGTTGGATACTCATCACAGACTAAGGCTTGCAGGGTATACAATAAAGTTAACCGAACTATTAAGGAATCCATAAATGTTATCTTTAATGAACATACCTTAAATAGTGCTGGAAATACTCCAAGTTGGATGTTTAATATAAATGAATTCATAAATGCATTTAATTATTTGATTGAGAATCTTTTAGGAGACTCTCTTAATAAGTCCGCATATATAAAAACTTCAAGTAATGAAGATCATAGGTTAGATCTACTACAAAGATCTAATCACAACAGGTCATTTGCTAACATAGTCAAACCACATTCCACAGAGGTAGATAATAGTATAACAAACAATATGGGTCATCCATCACTTACTTATTATGACTCATGAAATGAAAAGTCTTATGATCATAGTGATACTAGACAATCTCCTTAAAATGACCCAAGTATGACAATTGCTTAAATAAGAGTCAATTCGGAATATGAACAAGTAAATCCATCTGCCAAACTTCCTGAAACAAACTTCTACAATTTGGATCTATCTCAACAACTTCAAGTAATCCCAATACTAAGAATTCATAAAGGGCTACCAGTTGAGAATGTCATTAGCAATGTAGATGTTGGAGTGAAGACAAGAAGTAGGGTGAATAAAGCAAACATTAGTTTCTTTTGATGCTTTCTATCTCAAATGGTACCAAAGAAAGTTGATAAGGCCTTAAGAGACAATAGCCAGGTACAAGCAATGCAAAAATAACTTATTTAATTCGCTCGGCAGAAGGTTTAGAAACTATGTGCACTTCCAAAACGGAAAACTATAATAGGGACCAAATGGGTTTTTAGAAACAAGAAAGATAATAGAGGCATTATTATCAAGAACAAAGCCAGACTTGTGGTACAAGGGCATACATAGGAAGAAGGGATTGATTATGATGAAGTCTTTGCTTTTATGTCTAGGCTGGAAGCAATCAGAATCTTTCTAGCATTTGCTGCCTCTAAAAACTTCAAGGTGTTTCAGATGTATGTCAAGAGTGCACTCCTCTATAGTGAGATTGATGAAAACATGTATGTCTGGAACCTCTAGGCTTTGGTATCCAGATCATGTATGTAAACTTGATAAATCTCTTTATGGCCGTCATCAAGCACCAAGTAAATGTTATGAAGCACTCTTATCTTTCTCTTGAAAAATGGATACACAAGGGGATCCATTGATTGAACTTTCTTCATCAAGAAGATTGATTTGAATATTATCTAAGTGCAAGTGTATGTTGATGATATCATCTTTGGATCTACAAATAAGAGCTTATGAAAAGCATATGAAAGTCTCATGAAGTCAAAATTTGAAATGAGTTCAATAGGAGAACTCACTTGCTTACTAGGGCTACAAGTAAAACAAACCTCTAATGGCATCTTCATAAATCAATCTAATATGTTCGGTACATCTTAGTAAGATTTCAAGCGACTGATGCTTAGGCTGCTAAGACCCCAACGTCAAAGATGTGTTCATTAACTCCAGATCTTGAGGGGGAAGCAGTTGATCAGCATCAATACGGAGCCATCATTAGATCTCTCATATATCTCACAGCCAACAGACCACGCATCTTGTTTGCCACATGCATATGTTCAAGATTCCAAACTGCTCCAAATGTGCCATATCTGATGGCTGCCAAAATAATTTTGAAGTATCTCAAAGGAGAACCTAAGTTGGGATTATGGTATCCTAAGAGTATGGACTTCAATCACTATGGATATACAGATAGTGACTATGGAGGATGCAATCTCAACAAAAAGTCCACCTCAAGAGGATGTCAATTTCTAACGAGAAGTCTGGTTTCATGGCAATGCAAGAAGAAAACTTATGTTTTTACATCAACAGCTGAAGTAGAATACATTGCTACATCAAGTTGTTATGCTTAGGTGTTATGGATCAAACTTAACTTAGAGATTATGGAGTAACTTTCATGAACACTCCAATTCATAGACAACACTAGTGCCATCTCAATAACCAAAAATCATGATCATTATTCAAACACAAAGCACATTGACATCAGGTATCATTTCATTAGAGATTATGCAAAAGAGAAAATTGTTAAATTAATTAAGGTCCATACAAATGAACAATATACAGACTTATTCACAAAACTTTTGATAAGTCTAGATTTAAATATCTTGTGTCTACCAAATGAACTTTGAATAATATAATGATTTAAATTGATGATATCTAAAAATCTTGTAAAGAAATGCTTTTCTTGATAAAATGGAAACAATTGTAAATCTGCTGAAATTTGCAAATCAGCAGATAAATAGTTATGTGTCCAATATCAGCATATACTTAGCCATCTCCTGAATTATTCAAGTCAGCAGATAACTAGGCAAGGCATGTATATGCCGAATGAGAAATTTTGGCAAATAGTGTGAATTCAGCACATGTTTTTAAAAAAGATTCAGTAGATCACACTTTTATCATCCAATACGTAGTGGTACCGGATTAGTTAGCTGAAAAGATCGTTTCATCATCTCACGCCGTTGAATTAACAGTTACAATGGTAAAAAAAAGTTTAAATTCATATATATATATATGAACCATTAAAGAGGCTGATTAATAGGCTGTCAAACAACTGCTAAGTGTAGAGTTTTGTATCTCTTTATATATGCAGTAATATAATAGTGGCTTGTATTAATAAGAAACTACATATACTTATAACTTACATGTATAATAGTATGCTTGTATTAAAATGAGTATTCATAGTACACGTGTTGCATTCATTATATCGATTAAGAGTATATGTCTTAGGTGTGTGTATTGCACTCAAAAATCATATTTGTTGTCTTGGAAACATTGATACACATGCACAAACTTCAATTAAATTTATTTGTGGTAGTTAGCAAGTGTATAACCTGTAGGTGTGGCTATATGAAGTTAAACCGTGTATATCAAATGTATATATTTATACCCATCTATATTTAGTGTCTTGGGTCTTGATACTTATTTCTTATACGTTTGAAAGACAATATGTGTCGTAATTATATATAATAGTTATATATCACATGTGTAATATGTCCAAGATCACTGTCACGAATTATGTTCTAAAATGAGTACATATGTACATATTTTGGTTGACACATATTGCACTCGATTTTAAATAATAATGATGTCATATGTATTACATGTTGTGTCTCGTTGTCAATAAACTTGATTACTCATAATACCATATATGCTATAAATATTATTTATTTGTGGTTATTAATGTCATTTGTAACTTGTGAGTGGTTATTTTTCCTCGTTAGTTTTATCGTGTTAAGTACTAAACATCCTATATATATGAGTCATGGTTATATGAAGATAACACTCTCATGTATAGGAGTTTCGTTTTTCTTTTTCTTCTTCATTTTCTCTATATTCTCTCTGTATTATATTAATATTTATATGCTAATAGGTTGTTGTATTATTTAAAATTGTATAATGTGTTTTTAATCATGTCACTAGAGTACAATGTATTTAATTTAACTCATTTATATGATTAAATATGAATAGACTCGTTATGCGTTTATACCTTCCCACTCGACTAAATTCTGTGACTTGCGTTTACCAGTTTTGATCGATGTTAACCAAGCTTAAGCGGTCCTTGACTTTCCTTGACCATGTTGACCAAGCACCGATATTACGTTTTCCACCACCATGAACTGCTAACATCATGTACCACTATCAATGTCAACTACTTGTATGTCGGAATATAGTAGAAGTTCACTTATAACATCAACGAATAACATTAATGTCTTTGTTACGTATGACTTAAGAACCATTTTAGCATCTCTATTCGATTACCACACCTATAGTCAGGATCTAATCGATTAGGACTCATCAAAATAGTCAAATATAGAGGAAATCAGGTTGAGTGGTCACTAGAAATCAAAGGCTGAGGATGAGGGCGACATCACCATCGTTATGCCTCTATTGTCACCGAAGACGCCAGGGGTTCCAATTGATGACGTTCTAAGTTTGTAAAGAAAGGAAGAAAAGGGTTTATATAGGTAAGGTTTGGCCGGTTTAATCACACTATGTCAGTTCATATAGCGTATTATTATGTTTTGTGTTGAAATTCTGTTTTTATTTCACGAAGGCAAATGATACACTAAATAAATATCCATGTATCTCATCAAATTTTATGTATTAATGTCGCGTATTAAACGCCTTTAACCATTTTTATGTGCTTCTTGCTACAAACATTAATATAAATATTTTAATACTGATACTTTACATGTTAATCCATGAGTCGATAGCGTTTAAAACTAATAAATTTGACGTGCACGTGTCTATAGCGCTTTTATTGATTTTGCATGTGTAACTCACGTTTAATAGTTTGGGTAAAGTTTTCTAAAGTGGATACTAATGAAAGTGTTAGCATTTAATTGCCATAACACGATTTTGATATACACCAGCTATATTAGACTAGGTATTGACTTTTATTCAACTGACTATTTATATGGAATGAGTTCTCTTATGTTTGGTTTCTAATGAGTTCTCTTATGTTTGGTTTCCAATGAGTTCTCTTATGTTTGGTTTCTATAAAAATAACATCTAATGCTCCATGATTATGTGATGATATGAATATCCCCAAAAGTATTGTACATAACAAAGTGGAACAACTATGGATGCAAAAATCACAGTAGAATTAAATGAAAAGAAATGTTAATTGTTTAGCTATCATGATAAATGTCTATTAGTAGGACCAGATGATGGAGATGGGGTTCTTGTTTTATGCAACATCAGTTTATATAAAATGAAAGATATTGATTGAAATGAAAATAATGAACATAATATATGATGATATGATATTCAATATTACTGATATGAATGATATTTGTGTGTGTTCATTAAAATAAATGAAGGTAACTTTCTAACTCTCACAACAATGCTGACTTTATATGCGTATTACTTGATAGCAAATGACAAACGCTGAGGAGGGCACGAGAGTTAAGCTACTTGGCAACCAAAGACCAACATCCTTGTTTATGACATGGATTGGATGATTTAAGTTTACCACTGTGAATGTTTAAATTCGAATAATAAATTATGTAATGTTTTATGCTATGATTGACCAACCGTTAGGACTCCCAGATTTAGGGCCTTACACAAGCAGTGGTCTTATCGTTTCTCTTGGCCATCTTTCTTTGTCTCTAAGATCTTGCATTGCAAACATAAGATCTAAAACATCTACTAAAACAGTAACCAGTTATCCTAGGATGTTTCTAGTCGTCCTCATCATCTTTCACAACATTGGCTCTATGGTTATCATTTTTTAATAATATTTAGACTCTATGGTTATCATTTTTTTAATAATATTTAGATATGTGGGGTTTGTAGGATGAGAATTCTGATTTTTAGTTAAGATGAACATGTATAATTGGATGATGTGTTGACTCTTTTTTGGAGCACTTAATCTTCTTTGAGTCTTATGAATCCCAAAGCTCCACGGAGATATTTTTTCATCCACATTTTAAAAGTTTGAACTGTAGTGGAGATGTTAAGATTTGAGATATCTAAGGATTCTTGATTGTACCTGCCTATATAATCCCTAAGCGATTCATCATTATTTTGTATTACTCTAAATGAATCATTGGTTAGTCTTTTAAATCTTCTACTACATACGAATTGATTATTAAATAAGTCGACTAAATGAGAAAATGAAGTAATTGGTGCTACAAAGAGCTTATTTTCTGGAAAAAAAAAAGAAGACGACTAAGTAAGCTAAAGGAGTAAGAGACATGATATACGCTATCCAAATATACCATTATTAAAATGTTGTAACGACTCAGGTGAACTCGTCCGTGTGTCTACCAGAAATCAAGGTAATATATTAAGGTAGGCATTTTTTGCGTAGCATAGAAAGTAGGCTATTGGATTCCTAGTGAGCTTAAACTTCTTTATACCCATGTTTAACTTTTAATGTGAGAGTAAGTGTAATCTAGAAGAACCAATAATCGTGTTGATGTATCTTTAAGACCAAGGCTTGAAGCTTTTTTATTTGTTAGTAAGTTATATATGTTTGTATTGAATTCTAAATTTTTATGAGATTTTAATTCTTGAGGTAAGAATATTAGGGAATGTTTGGTATGGGGTAATGAAATGTATGAAAGAATGAAATGTATGAAAGAATGAAATGAATGAGTAAATAGAATGGATGAGAAAATTAAGTGAATCATTACATTACATTGTACTATTTGCTTTCTAGCGATGGCAATGGTGGCCTTTAGTGGTTTCTAGCGGTGATTTTCGGCAGCGGCAGCTGGTGGTTTCCAGTGGTTGTGGTTACCGGGGGATGTGGCTTCCGGCGTCAATGGTTTCCGGCGGCGGTGGTCGGTGGCACCGCGGGTGACCGGGGCGGATAGCGACGACGATGGCCGGTGGTTGGTGGTGGTCGTTGGTATTGGTGGTGGTTGTGCCTAGTAGTGGTTGTTGTTTGTAAAGTTTTATATAAGGCTGATGCAACCCAAACACCCAAAGTCTCTCTTGCATGCTGCACAAAGTGTACTGAAGTGGAATGCTTCGAAAGTTTCATACTCCATCATAGAAAATATTCTAAGTGTGAAATCTTCCGAAGCCAAGACCAATGTCTTCCAAAGCTAAACATGAAGTCTTCCAAAGCTTTAAAGACAAAGTCTTCCGAAGCTTCAAAGACAAAGTCTTCCGAAGCCAACACTAGAAGACGGATTTCTTCCGAAGACTTTTGAACACATGCTTTATCTAATGTACCTTTTACATAAAGTTGGACCACTTTTCGTTGCGTCCTTGATAAGACACTAACTTTACATAAGTTAGTGAAAGGTCCATGCTTTTGGTAACTTTACATTGAGGTCTTGAGTCTGTAGCTTTCTACTTTATGTACTTTATCCTTTTTGTAATGTATAAGGATGTGATCTATGGCATGTCATAGTCACTAGTCAAAAGGCATCTGTCTTTTGACTCTACATTGATTTTGTTGTTGTCTAGATCATGTATCCAGCTGGCATTCAAAGTATAGCCCGCTGTAGGTTGTAGTATAAGTATCTCTGGTCCCTTGTTACTTATTCCATTTCTTTATAAACACTTGTAAGGAACTAGAGAGAAATATACATCATCCTTGAAAACCAATACTTGTGTTGTTCTTTGCTTGTTCTATCTCTTGAATACCTGTGTTTCTTAGTTCTCAACTCAACTGGTTTCTAGTTCCCTATTTGTTCTGTTAAGTGTTGTTGCACACTCTCCTTTTTGTGTTGTTATATTATAAGTTAGCACCCTTAAACGGTCCTACATTTGGTATCAAAGCATTCCAAGCTCTTGATCCCTCACACAAACAAAATACATAACAACTCAAATAGTCGCTATCTCTAAAGCTGATATGGAAACTAGAAGCATGACAAAGTCCCTAGTGATCACTCTTGATGACTTTGACACTTGGTGTTTAAGAATGGAAGGCTTTATTAAGTTTCTAGACTCAAGAATGTGGGAGTCTGTTGTTAATGGATCTTACATACCAAGTATCTCTTTAGCTACTGCTGGAGGTGGTATGATCCCCAATGTTGTGGTTGACTACTCAGATGAAGATAGAAAAAGAGTAGATATTGACCAAAAGGCCTACATAGCCCTTCAGACTGCTCTTCCAAACTCTGTATACAGAGGTTTCATGTAACACCCGGTTATTTATCTGTTTTGAAGCCGAACCAAACTCGCCAATGAAAGGAAAAGAAGGAGAAAAAGAAATAAAGTCCTAAGTCGAGGGACCAAACTCGTCAATGAAAGAAAGACGGGTAAGTGGGGGTATATAAAGGGAGAGGGCAGCCCTTACCCTCTCCCCACACTCATATTTCAGCCAAACAAGAGAGGAGAACATAGAAAGGAAGAAAAGAGGAAAGAAAAGTTGATTTGGGTTGGTTCGAGTGAGCCAAAATCATTGAGGAGCGAGTCAAATAGAAGCTCTTCTCATTGTGGTCACTTGTGTGAGTTCTCGGACCCCTCCTTTAAACGTTTTTGAATGATTTAGGGCTACAAAACATCTGAAAATCGGGTTTTTGAGTGTGTGCATGTTTGACCCGTTTGTGTATGTGTATGTGTGTATGATTCGTTTGAGCTTTGCTTGTGAGCTTGTGTGTGCTTGAATAGTGTTGTGGTATGCATCCCTAAGGTTTAGGATGGTTGATTTGGGCTTAGAATGGGTTTAGATGAGCTTAGAGGTTGAAAATGGCAGATTGGGTTCGGGATGAACTGCATTCTTCATCAGCTAGGGCTAGGCGACCGAATGGAGGCCATACGACCAAATGGGGTGCGATTAAAGTTCATTCGCACAATTGAGAGTTCATTCGCACGATTGGGACTAGTCGCATAGGGAGTCATGCGATTGAAGTTCCAGTCGTATAAGTGCTTATCCGCATTGGTTCCATTCGCATAAGGTCCATCCGCATTAGTCCATTCGCATGATTGGATGTTCATTCACATGAGTGTTCATCCGCATTGGTTCAATTGCATGATGTTCAGTCGCATGGAGGCCATGCGACTGAAGGGTGTCCATACACCCGAATGGGGTTGTTGTACCCGAGGAGAATGGTAGTTTAACTTCTGACTTTCGGGGGAAAGTGCAAATGTAAGTTTTAATGTATGAATGAATGAAAGTATTATGTAACGTAAAGTGAAAGATAATGAAAGAGGAACATGAAGTAAGAATGCATGCATTAATGAACAATGAAGTAATGAAAGTCTTGCAAGCACTGTATGTCGGGACACACCATTAAGGTGTTAGCCCAACGGTGTGCGGGTTCGCTACCTTGGGAAGATGCACATCGTGGTCTTTCTTTGTGATTGACCATATGGATGAACCATTGTTGCGCGCCTTAGGTGTTGTGACCATTTGGTGCCTAGCACCACCGATGAAGGTCTTTTATAGGGTTAGGTCCAATACCACGAGAATGAATGGCATAGCATATGACAATGGTATACCTGAACTTTACCTTAGGTATTGTGACCATTTGGTGCTGAGCACCACCGATGAAGGTCTTTTATAGGCTTAGGTCCAGTACCACGAGAATGAAGGGTAAAGTTCATGGTGATGACGAAAGGAAATGATGTAATGATGAACGAACGAATGAAAGTAAGATGAATTAATGAACGGAAGTTAATGAACGATGAAGATAATCATTATTATCTATGTGTACGTATGATGTATGATCGCATGAAAGAAAAGAACGGTTTTAACGAAAGAAAAG
>BJCM01100504.1:0-14197 GCA_018326385.1 Flaveria bidentis
GCACGAATGGGCCCAGTCGCATCTAATATGGGCCGAGGCCTATATATACTAGTTTCAATGTGTAGAGAGAAAAAGGGTTTGGAGATGAAGTCTGCCCGGAGCCTAGGGCTGCCGGATGAGAGGGGAGATCATGCTCGATCTTCCCCTTGCCAAGAGTCTTGATTCTTATGTTGTAACGAGCTTGTAATCGTTAGGTTTTATCAATGAAACCATTCAATTATAGTTCGTGTTAATGTTTGACTTTTGGTTTGATGTTGTTTATCCTTCCGTCAAGAACATGCTCGGATGTTTACCGATCAAGCCGATTTCACAATAAAAAATGAAAGCATGGCTCAGTCGTACGACTGAGTCTCATTCGCATATGCTCCTGCGAATGACCCAGTTTCATGTGTTTACAACATATCAAGTGTATTACATTAAGCCTAGAATATTCGACAAGCGACGGACACACTATATATGACTATATATGCTCCAACACAAGCTAAATTTTGATTGGGGTCCTTCCTAAAAAGGCGTTCACATTTTGACGCATAGAAATGGTATTTTACATAAAGTGGAAAGTTACATCTTAAATGTCCACATATGCATATCTAGCATATCTATATAGTTATAGAGATGTATCATTTGCTAACTAATTTTAAAGATTACATTTGTGAAAGCAGTTAAAACCAATTACAATTATTATTTTTATCATTAAAATAATATTATTATGTGTATATATGTATAATATTATTGTCTTTTTATGTGTATACATGTAAATTTGCATGTTAAAAAAAGTTAACACGTGTATACTCTAACTATATTATGTAAACATGTGATGTCTGTAGTTACTAACTAGTTTTATACTCGTCCGGTGGTCGAGTAGTATAATGTACTAATGGTAACACTATATTTCTTTACATTTTAATCGAAAATGTTATTTGTTTAAGATAAATATAGTTTGTTTTAACTTAGAGTAAAAAATAACAAACTTTATTAAAAGAACCACGACAATATCAACTAAATTGGTCATTGCAACATAAGATATCATACAAAATCGCAAGTAATATATCCCGTGGAGGAAAATAGATAGCAAAATTATCTGGCAGAATTGATTAATTAGTACAACAATTAACATCATGCTTTTCCTCGCTACTAATATCAACAATACCAAAATATTTTTTCTTTAAAACTACACTAATATTGTTAATTTTAAATTCACTACAAATGCAAAGTGCCAAAGCTACCCTACACAACATTTTAGACAAAAATCGTTCACTCAAACTAAGAGGTATAACCAACTTGTCACCGCCAAATAACATGCATATTGCACAAGTCATGTTTTGATATCAATGCCTTTCCTTAATCCCTTCGGTGTGCATTTTAAATGCATAAAAAATCAAATATTTGTGTACGAGCGCAAACATTACACGTCATCAATCCCAATACAAATACAAAGACCAATATAACAACTACAATGATCATAATCCAAATAAACCAAGGTGCTATAAGATTAGTAGGGGATTGCTTTGAGAAAATGATCTCAAATCATATAGATTTACCACTGCTATCTCATATTCGATCAATATAAAATGTTACTTAACGGTAACATATAGGGGTATAAATTTATAATTTACGATTCATACAAGATCATATATAGTTGTTAGCGATGGGTGCACATGCAAGTGTAACTACACAAGGAACTAAAATAAATGAAATTAACATGCCTATGTGAAGATACTGCCCTCCACTTCTTCCACATCTAATTACATCAATTTTTTGAAGTAAGCTTTGTGTTGTGATCAATAAAATCTTGAAACTTTTTGAATAATTCTTTCTATGTGTATTTGCTTTCCTGCAGAAAAACTTCAAAAGATGAGAATTAAGAGAATTGGATTAAATTATATATAATGGGATTTTGTTGATGATATACTCACTGACTTTTATTGTTCATAATATTTAGCATTTTATATGAAAGATTAGTATCTATACCATTATGTCAGACTACAAATATGCTAGTAAATTTACATAACAAATACCAAATGACAAAAGCACAAAGATTGTTAAAACATGTTATTTGAATTTAATCAAACTTCTTGTGAGCGTTTATACGATTATGTTTCTTCTCTCCTCCTTTAAAAGACTTAAGAGCATGCTTATCAAGTTATAATTGCATGAAAAAAGCATGCAATTTGACTTATTACTAATAAAGAGCAACCTGCAAAATCTGTTATATACAAGCTTACCTTTTACCAAGAAAACATAAATCTAGAGTGTGCAATGACCTGTTACTAAGTGAAAAGAGAGTATAGTTTGCCATATTCAAGTTGTAATATGCAATCCATATGCAAATTGAATGAACACACATGAAACTATGCCTTTAAGAAACTGTTTCATTAAGATCATGACAATACATCCTATATGATAGTGTGTCAAAGACTTCTGTTCATCACTTAGCAAATACAATCTTATACGATTAGTTACGCTTGCAGAACTTACAAGTGGTAGTAATTATAAGATGTTGTTGTATATTTCCTGGAAACTTGGAGGTTTTGTACCGAATAAAGCATTAACAGCAATAGACTGGAGCCATAAATTGATCATACTTGAGGTGCTCTAGGATATAAATGAAATTAATTCGACTCTAAGCATCTTGAAATCCATTAGCATTAATACCAAGCCTGTAATACAAGTAAGATTTAAGACATATATGTTGTTGGTGCATTATTTTTGTTAAATTAATCTTTTAAGTTGTCTAAATCATAAAACTAACTACAATCCATTAGCATCAATACCCAATCTGTAATACAAATAAGATCTAAGACATATGTTGCTGTTGCATTATTTTTGTTAAATTAATCTTTCAAGTTGTTTAAATCATAAAACTAACTACAAACCCACGCATCAAAAGGATTAAAAATTACTTAGCCATTTGACCTAGGAAAACAAAAATTAAATTCAAAGTAGTTTTAATATCACATGCTTTTAACATCTACTAACAACTTACTGACTATGTTCTTCCAAACCCAACCCCAACTTTGCATGTTAAGAATATGACACTCACTATTAGCTTCATGAATCTTCTTCTTCAAAGAGCCTTCTGAACCATCAATTGCATCACATGTTTTGTTCCGCCTATTAACACTACAAGGATATTATTTTCATGAATTTCACAAATCGTAACATGTTCTTTCTATGAATTTAATGAAAGTGTGGAACTTCTTCCTCGGTATATGCAAAATCTCACCATCTTTACCATTAGGTTTCTGCTTGATCTAAATAAATTGAAGCACAAGTGGTTGATTGAAGAACCATAATTAGTGAATGTTATTGAGACGTGGAAGTGACCACCAGTAAGTCGCCTACTTGGACATATTTGACCGAATTGGAATTGTCGAGTATGATGAAACCCTATAAGATTAATAAAAGAAGAGCGGTGGTAAAAACGCTTGCAAACCATGAGAATACATTATCTTCGCCACTACGTGAAAAATGTGCGACACTTACTTGAATTTACTGATGATTTTGTATAGGAGCCTAAAGTGGCGGGGCAGTAGGGTCTTCACAGATCAAAAAATGTGGAGTAAAAAGGATAACATTAAATAGCAAAATGAATAACAGAATGTCTGTTTTTATAGCCAAAATCAAACGGTTACATGGGTTTAAACCACCCCACGATTACTTGCTGTTGAATAACTGCACCCCTAATAACCGCACTATGTAACCGTCCTGAGGAAACTGCTGAAAACCACCTCGTAACCGTCAAAACCGTCGAATTTAAACGGACAAGATTTGATTTAAGATTGATCTAACGGTTGAGATGATTTTTACTAGCGGTTACACTCACCGCTGGTAATATAATATATAATTAGAAATGTGTTGATTTTTTATATATTGAAATTTACAAATATACATAAATTATCATAATATTTTTCCAAAACAATGATTTTTATTGATTTTAACTTATTATTAAAAATTAACTTTATAAGGAGTGGTTTTCTCAGGGTTTGCTTCCATTTATACCTTTTTATACCTATACGTATATATAAACAAAAAATATATTTTTATCTTTTTTTTAATTAGCTGCGAAAATAATCTCCAACGACATGCCTCTTTATATGCTTCTTTATAACACATGTATGATTGCATTAGACATAATTATGTAAATAAATACTCTATATATAAAATTGTCAAGTCCGTCTTTTTGTCGTTTCTATTTTATTATTTAATACATTACATAAATTAATTGCAGTTATTTAGTTAATTATATTTGAGTAGAGTTATAATAAAAATTGTATATGATCTAAAAATTTTAAAAATGATAAAATTATTTATGGGCTAATTAAAATGTTTCATTTAATTGTTTCTTTTAAGGATGGAGCATATTTTTGTCATTATGTTAAATAAATCAGGTCATTATATTTAACATATCATGTTATTATTCATCATTTGTCATATGTATTCATAATTATGTTTTATGTTTTATATAATTTATTAATAGTTTTGTCATTTTTTGCATTTTATATTAATTTCTTGTTATATCATTGTGTTTTACAATAAAAAATATAAAATAATATTATTTCACTATATAATGTGTTTTTCAAAACTCGTCATTTTATAAAAACATAAATGTGTTTATGAAAACACAATGACGAGTAGAAAAAACACAATAATACATTTATTATTATGTTTTACGTTTTATATATTGACCATTTTATATTATATTATTATTGCTTTTAATGTATTAGACATAATAGTATTGTGTTTAAATAGTAGAAGTACACAACAATATTATTTCACATTTAAGTTTTTTAGAATTCATCATTATCAAAAACAACAAAATGGTGTTTAAAAAACACAACCAATTGAAAGATAAAATGTACTGTGGCAAATACAAAATGATAAACAAACATCAAATAAGCTAAAAATGTAAATCTTTTTGTATATAATGATGTTGCATTTGTTTTAAATATAAAAATGCTCTTTTTTGGTGTAATTTAAAGAAATAATGTCATGTATAAAGGTCATAAGCGTTTAATATTAGTAGGCCACTAGAAAAAATGTCAACAATATGTAAAATACTTTTCTAGCAAATTGTTTTTATAAATTGATATCAACCATTATCTAATAAGATTAATAATCAAGACTGCGTTTTACAATTTTTAGAGTAGAAACTCTTTTTAGTTGAACTCTAATTTTTAAATCATACATTAAAATTTAAATGTTTATTTTTTTATTTTAAATTTGATAATCTACTTTACTAATTTTATTACATTTTATTTATGTACATCTGGTTTAACTTTTTATTTTATTTTATATTATATTATCCCTTACTAAGATGAAATAAACACTTTGATATTGTTTGTGATTGCAACTTTTTTTTTAATTTTCAATACTATTTATTTAATATTTTATTTATTTATCCGTTTTGTAGATGGATCTAGCATTTATAATCTTCACATATAAACAAAAATGATTACGCATACCCTCTTTATATACATACACATATACATATTATGTGTACGTGTACGTACGTATCTCTGACTACCATATTGGTTATTTTTGAGCTCATGATCGACAAGGACCAAAATATTACCAAGTTTAAAACATGAAATTGTTGATTTTCATGCTTCAAAATTCTTTCACTAAACCTTTTATGCTTTTACATGTTTATAAATATTATCAACCTAGTGTTTGTCAGGGAAAATAACTTAACAAGAATGTACATATTTACCTTAACCTGTTATAAAGTCATTTTAAAATACATATTTGTCATAACAATATGCAGAGATAGTTATATACATATATGTGTGAACACACAACAATATACCATGCCATACATATATATCCGTTACGTGTGTATATATATCCACAAAGATATATCATGCCTTCTTGTTAAAGTAAGCAATAAGCATTGTTACACACACATACACACAAACACACTCTCTACAAACATATATACACACATATCTCTTTCTATATCTCCAACTCTCAATATTAATGGGTGTTAAGGCTGAAGATTTCTCAGTGAAGGTGATAAGCACCGAAACAGTTGCACCAAACCAACCATGGCATGACCACTGGCTACCCTTTACGAACCTTGACTTGCTGGTGCCACCCTTTGATGTTGGCTCTTTCTTTTGCTACAAAAAGTCCGATGGTTCGGTTGATGCCACCACCATGGTTCATGCCCTCAAGGCTTCTTTAGCTCAAGCACTCACCTTGTTCTACCCGCTCGCCGGAGACATTGTCCGCAACGCCTCCGGTGAGCCCGAGATTCATTGCGATAACAAAGGTGTGGACTTTGTTGAAGCTGTTGTTGATGTGAAGCTCAGGGAACTTAACTTTCATAACCCTGATGTGAGTATTGAAGGAAAGTTGATGCCCAAGAGAAACCGTGGGGTGCTTGCTATTCAGGTTAATTAATTAATTAATGTTATTAACTATTTGAATTCGTTTGTTAGCATGTGTTTATTTAATCCAAGTGTGACCAAAACAGACAAAAGTGACGAATATATTTACAATAATAAGTTGTTACCTCTTAAATTAGCCAAAACACGATAAAGTGAGTTTCAATTTGAGAAGTGTGAGATACGAGCAAATCTTACTTCTACTTAGTTTAGAAGGTTTGTTCCCGTTGAGACCCTCGAGTCTAAAAAACTTTTTTGTCCGAGTAGAATATTATAGTTTAAACATCCAGGTCTCATAAAATATAGCTGAGAAAATAAGTCCAAACAATATGTTTTTTAAACGGTCAACGAATACTTTAAACTAAGTCATTCGGTAAACTCGTTGGCTAAAAAACACCAAAGGCAACGAACAAAGATAGCGCTAGTGACCTGTTCTGCCCATCATTTCATGACAAAACCCACCACCAAAAACACACTATGATAAAACCCCTAGCCCAAGTGAGATTTAAAATCATTACATATGTTTTTAAAAAAAAAGTCATAGAATGCATGTTTTGTGATCTAAAGCTACTTAAAATATAGTGATATTCAGGAAAAAGTTGAATAAAGTTTCTACAATAGTTCTATTTTATTATGACTTCATTTTGACAATAATATTATGGTAGGTCACGATGTTGAAATGTGGTGGAATGGTGATAGCGACCATTTTTGATCATCGAGTCGCAGACGGCTACTCAGCCAACATGTTCGTCTCGTCATGGGCAGATATAACGCGATCCCAACCACCATCTTTCTTACCCTCTTTTCGTCGCTCAGCCCTCAACGCTAGGCGCCCAACCGTCTACACACCTTCAACAACCAACATGTTTCTTCCCCTTTCAATTCTCCCATCCATTCAAGTTGATTCAAAATGTATATCAAATCAAGATCAAGATCAAGACTTGCTTATTATAAGTCGAATTTACTACGTTGAGGGTGACCAACTTAAGAGACTACAATCGTTAGCTAGTGAGAACGGATGCCAAAGGTCGAAGTTGGTGTCGTTTACCTCATTCTTGTGGAAGATTACGGGTATTTTCATGGAGGATTCGGGTAATGTTGGCAATATATGCAATATCGCGGTTGCGGTTGATGGAAGGAGGAGGTTATGTGAGGGAGAAGGAGTCGAGAAAGAAGATCTAATGACTTCACACTTTGGAAACGTTTTATCTATACCGTTTGGAAGAAGCCAATCAAAGGTATAAACTTCAAATCGATCATGTTCTTAAAGGAACGTACGTACTTTTGTTTTTTTCCTATGCACATCTCTTAAACTCTACTTTTAGAAACATGTTGGCTATTTTGTGAACCTTGAACTCATATAAACAAAAAAAACACCGGATGTTGCTAAACGAAAGGACTAGATAAATAATCATTCTAATCAGTTTTGAACTTGATTTCCGGATTACTTTCCTACAATTTACAAACAATGACTTCAAAGGTTTAAAAAAAAGTAAAAAGAAAAGGTGAAAGTTAGTTATTTGTGGAAGCGACTTCACTGTCTATATATGAATTCTTTTATTAGTTCTCCTTGAACACAGAACTTTATTTTCCACTATATGTGGTATATAATATATAAAAAAAGTTAAATACATGTTTTTATTTATTTTATATACTTTTTATTTAAGTTTTTTTAAAAATCAAGTTGTATTCAAAATATGTATTTTTTTAATATTATAAGATTCAAAACACTTTATATTTTGGATCCAACTTAATTTTTAATACAACTCATATCAAAATGCATTAAAAAAATAAAATAAATTTATATGTTAAAATTCTTTATAAATACCAGTTATTACATATTATTAATGAAAAAGAAAGCTACGCCCTCAAATAAAAATTTAAAAAGAAAGTAAAAGAACTTAAAACCAGCAAGTCATGAAGTTGCTATATCGAAATAGCACTTTCCCTTTTCTCATCTAAAAATCATTACCCACTAAACTAGAAATAAGTTAAAAATAAAAAGACTCATTCGTTATCATGGTTATAAAAACCACCAACTAATAAAAACAGTCTCAGTGATTCTGAAAAATGTAATATATAGGATTTGAAGGACATGCCATTGAGTTCGGTGGCAAATGAGGTTCACAAATTCTTGAAAAGTGCTGCTACCAAAGAACACTTCATGGAGTTGATAGATTGGGTTGAGGATCAGAGGCCAAAACCGTTGATATCTCGGCCGTTTTCGGGCACTGAGAAGGCGGTCTCGATCATGGTGTCATCGGGTCAACGGTTTTCGATCATGGACAAGATGGATTTCGGGTGGGGGAAACTCGTGTTCGGATCATGTTACGTTCCGGTGGCAAGAAGAGACTGTTATGTGATGACAATGGGAAGCCCTATTAAAGAAGATGATTGGATTGTCTATATGCATTTGCCTATGAAGCATTTGAACTACATGGAGACACATGCGAGTCACTTGTTTAAGCCCTTGACTAATGATTACCTTAAACTTTAATATTGATTTGAACTCATATATAAATTAAGAATTTTAAATCTAGTGGATATTGTTTAATTAAGACTTATATTCGAACTTTTTCGATGTAATTATTTTATTTCTTCTTGTTAAGAGCATATATATATATATATATATATATATATAAATGATAGTGGTAATTAATTGTGTGTCTACTCATGCTCCTATCATAACATAAATAGGAGGCAATTCTTTGTATTTTACAATTACAAAAAATACATACACATACAATTTGTATACTTTAGAACATATTAACATCCCTCCTCTGCTTAGCAGTGTAGTTCGATTATTAATTTTGATGGTACTTTAAAATACCAAGCGAGTACTATAAAAGTTTAAGAACGAGTGTTTAATTTTTCTAAAACCAACAATGAAATTTATGAAAATTTGATTCCCAAAACCAACGCAACCGTTCATAAAACAAAATAATTATAACCGGCGGCGGCTACCTTGCTAGAAACCATATCATTAGCACCATGTTGTTGATCATTTGCTACCAATTAAGTTTACTACCGAAGACCTAATTGCTATCAATAATGATTTGATACCGAAACTAAAGTTGCTATCAAAGTTTTAATTGGTGTTGACCAACTTTTGCTACTAATCTTTAATAAGCATCGAGAATTATATTCCAGCAACGTTACATTATTTTTTTATTCCAAAGCAATCGTCAACAGTGTCAGGGTCTTTGCACCTTGGACCCTGCTATCGAGGGCCTAACCTCTAACCTCCTGGTTATTCACAAGGGTTCGTCACCTTGTATGTTGATCTTTAGCATCAAAAACTAGAAATTTTTTATTACATCTGTAATTATCCGTGCCTTTTAACTTGTATTAATGCATTGTCTAATTTGTCATTTAGTTTTTAAAGCGACTCCAACTACTTACAACAACCCGGATCACACTAAAATCACCAACAACCACCAGATATCATGGACTTGAAGCTCCTATAAATCATCTCTTAATGATCATACATACAAGTACACATACTCAATATCTGCACTACAGTTTATTGCTTCTAACATATGAGTTGCAACATCTTACAAAATACCTTAAACTCATGTTTAAGATCCTTAAAAGTATGAAAACATTTAGAGAAAATTGTAAAAATAGTCCCTATGTTTTAACCATATTAATATTAATACTAATAATAATAATAATAATAATAATAATAATAATAATAATAATAATAATTTTGTAAAATTATAAAAATTGTAAAAATAGTCCCTATGTTTAACCATATTAAAACCCAAACAGATTTGGTAAAAAAAATGATATTAAATCAATCAGATAGTAGTAATAGGAGAGGAAGTATGCAATCAATCATTACTAATATTGAAAACTAGGGACAGGTTTACATGGTCAAGTCATCTCTAATGGAAGTTTAACGACTAATAACATTAATAAAGTTTGTATCAAAACTTTTAAATTTTGTAATCTTAAAACAATTTTGTAAAATTATAAAAATTATGTTTTTTTAACGTTCCACGAATAATATAGTTATGGTAATCTGGAAGCCAATTACAAGATCTGTGATTAGTTTATTAAATGCATGGCTGATATTAAATCACGATATTTTTTATTCAATCACTATGTTGTTTGCGGGATCAAACATATTAAAAATACAAAATTTAAAACGTGTTTTGTTTTGTTGTATTAAGTTAATATGGATTATCACATGGTTGTAAGAATTGATATAAATATTAATTTTATGTAATGATTTGAAAACTTGTTTTTCTTAATAGGATAAACGTTTAATTCCTTTACATTTGATTTAAAAGATAAGTTATTAACAAGGATTTCACTAATATTTATACCTTTTTGTTTCGTTTTTATCGATTTCCATTTTAAGTTATATTTTAATTATTTGTTAGTGTGCAAATATCGAAATTATAATCAACATTTTGTTTTGTTTTCATTATTTGTATAATATTATAACATAATAAATAAAAATGGTTGTAAAAATAATCTAAGTGGTATTTTAAAAATAGAATCATCTTTATAACTGAAGATAGATTTTTTTTTTAAAATTAATGTTTTTAAAATACATACATGGATTACATATGCCACTCGGAACAACACATGTTTCCCGCAAACCTACCCAAAGTCTTCGCTACCTAAAGAGAGGGACGGTGTTTTTACCCTCTCAAGTCACTCTAGCTTGAAATTGAAACTCGTTTTTAATTTCACACATTTTTCTTCAATTTGGCTTCAACAACCTACATTAACTATTTTTCTTGATACTACAAAGGAGCGAGTGGTGTTCCTGACATTCCCAACTCTAGGCAGAACCCGCTCTCGCTCCGCCTTAACCTTTTCTGGTAATTTGAGATCCTAGATGCTCGAATGCACAAAAAGAAAGCCCAACTAGATTCTTGATGCGTATCAACAAATTAAATAACCATCTTTAAAAAGTGATATAACATTACAAATTTTCATGCTTTTTAACGAATACAATACATTTATATTTTGAGAAAATATATTAATATAAATATGATAAGCCACTAAATTTAAATATGAAGAAAAATAACTTATAAAAGTATGAAACAAACTACACATAAATTTTGATTACTAAGAAATATCCTAACATTTTCTATTTTAATATTAAAAAAAGAAAACGTTAATACCAACACGAGGCCATGAACCATTCTTCAATTTTATTCTCTGCGATTCTTATTTACCAAACACACCTTATTATATATACAACACATATATTTTCTAACTGTATCTCCATCTCTCTAATGGCCATTAAAGTGAAGGTGCTAAATACTCAAGTGGTTGCACCCAAACAACCATGGTCCGACCACCGGCTGCCCCTTACGAACCTAGACATGGTGGTGCCACCCATTGAGTTAGGTTGTTTCTTCTGTTACAAGAAACCCCATCGTCAAATGGATGTCACCACCATGGTTGATGCACTCAAGACCTCTTTATCTCAACTACTCACCTTGTTCTACCCGCTCGCCGGAGAGATCGTGCCCAATGCCGCGGGTGAGCCCGAGATTCATTGCGACTACAAAGGTGTCCACTTTACAGAAGCTATCGCTGATGTCGAGCTCTGGGAGCTCGACTTTTATAATCATGATGACAACATAGGAGGGAAACTAATACCTGAAAAGAACCATAGGGTTCTTGCTCTTCAGGTTTTTTTCATTTAACAGCAACACCTAGATTAGATTATCTAAGGTAAAAGCGAACTAACTGTAAAAAATTTACAGGTTACAATGCTAAAATGTGGTGGAATGGTGATAGGGTGCATGTTTGACCATCGAGTAGTCGATGGCTATTCGATCTATATGTTCACCACCTCATGGGCCAATATGACTCGATCACAACCACCATCTTTCTTCCCTAACTTTGATCATTTAGCCCTTACTCCTCGGCTCTCGAGGCGCTACACGCCTCATGTAGCCAACATGTTTGTTCCCTTATCTACAGTACTCACATCGCCTCACAGCGATTACAACAATAAATCAGACCTCCATCAAAACTTGCTTATAAATCGAATCTACTATATGGAGGGTGACCAAATCAAGAGACTTCAGTTATTGGCAAGTGAAAATGGAAACATGAGGTCTAAGATGGAGTCGTTTGCTTCGTTTTTATGGAAGATTACGGCTTCGTTCTTGGAGGATTCGGGCCATCGTGGTTATACGTGCAACATCGCGATCCCGGTTGATGGAAGGAGAAGGTTAAGTGAAGGGGAGGGAGTTGAGAAAGAAAGACTTATGGCTGCACGTTGTGGTAACGTTTTTTCTATGCCTTTCAAAGGGATTCGAGCAAAGGTAAAGAAACAAGAGTTCAAAAGTCTTTTTACCACACTTTTTTTTAACTAGCTATTTTTTCTCATATTTTATTAGTTTTTCAGATGGTTTAATTAGCTAGTGTAGACACTTCAATTCGTTGTTCTCCGAGAGACTCTAACAAGATTAAACAAATTTAGGACGTATAAACAATTGAACACGTTAACAATTTTTAAACCCCTTAAATATTCTTTTTTGGTTTAACTTATTGTCAAGTGTACATTAAACAATACATTGGGAAACATTCATTATTCATACATACAGGATGTGATGAACATGCCTTTGGGTTCGGTCGCGAACGAGGTTCACGAACTGTTCGAAAGTGCATCCACCAAGGAACACTTCCAACAGTTGATAGACTGGGTGGAGGATCAGAGGCCGAAGCCGCTGATATCGCGTCCGTTTACAGAGAAGGAGAAGGCGTACGCGCTCATGGTGTCATCGGGGCTAAGGTTTTCGCTGCTGGGGGACATGGATTTCGGGTGGGGCAAACCGGTGTTGATATCGTGTCATGTTCCGAGGACCAGGATGGACTGTCATGTGATGCCGATGGTGAGTCAGATCAACGAGGATGATTGGATTGTCTACATGCATTTACCCAAGAAACAGTTGGACTACATGGAGGCACGTGCGGCTCACGTGTTTAAACCGTTAACTGCTGGTTACCTTCAACGAGCTTTAAACCCTCGTATTTCTCGGATATGAAGTTTTAATACGTAAAATATCGTAATGTGATGACTAGTAAAACTATAAATTCGAATTTGCCACTTGTATGACTCTTCACTTCTTTAGATACTTTATATTCACTAAGATAGTCGTTTTTAAGAGTTGTTTTTAGGACAAGAATTGTATGAAGTTGTTTTTTTTATCATTGTGGGACTATGTTTTTAGAATGGAAATTTATCAGTCATCACCACGAATATAAAAAATAAAAGAGAGGTGGGGTCAACATGTTTTTTTTATTATATTATAATATATATAGAGAGGGATAAATAAAAAGGTGGTGATTACGTGTCACGGTCTTTTTGCATTTTTAAGTTTTTTTATTTGGGAGGTTTTTAACGTTTTAAACGGATGCGTGTTTTTATCACATGTTAGTTTAATCAGATATATTTGTTGGTGTTTTTATGTTTTTTTATTACGGATGTTATAAGCAACAAATTGGTAAACTTTCACAAAGTTACCGGATAGCCCAAAAGCATGGCCCAATTACAATGCATAAGGGGCCTCTGGGCCATTTAACCATATTTAATTTCTAGGTCAAAACCCCAAGACCCAAATTACTAGTTTTCCATAAGAATCAACTAAATTAAATAATAAACGTATTTCATTCTACACTTCATACGAATATGGTTTCTCTTTGAAGAAATATGTGAATATGTGATCTCTTAGAACTTAAAAGATGGTGCCACTAGGTAGTGAAAAACTCCCTAAGATTTTGAATTTTCTGGTATTAGAATCTTTCATTCTTTTTAGAAATCATTATATATA
>BJCM01100516.1:0-25753 GCA_018326385.1 Flaveria bidentis
GCTTGAGGACACTTTTCCTTGGTATTTTGGTCATTCAAGAAGCTCATTTTCTTAATCCAAATTCGTTTTTCTGCAGCTCTACAAAAGGTAGTTTGTATCTTTTGTTTTGGTTGTTTATTCATCTTGATAGCTAGTTTATACACATATATATGATCATTATGTTCTTGGGTTTGCTGTTGATATGAGATGAGCCTTGATTTTCAGATTATAAATGATAATATTAAGGTTTTATTCCGCTGCGTTTTCAAGTTTAAAAGGTTAAACTACTTTGATTTGGTCCAACAAACCCAACATGGCAGACCATCAGAAAAGCTAGAGACTTTATCTTCCATGGATGTGGTCACGCCATGAGTGTGCAACTCACTCATCAGATGATAGAATCGATCGATGATATCATCCAAGCTCTTATTTCCAATTGAAGATAAAATGTCAAATTCCTTCTTAAGAGCTTTTGCCTTCAGTGCTTTGAGAGTTGAATTACCTTCGTATCTCTTTTCGAAGGCCTCGTATAATTTCATAGACTGAGTCAACAAGGCATGTACTTTCTTTTCAGCATTAAACAGAATCTTCTAGGCTATATTCATTCCTCCCCAAGTCAATTTAACTCTATTAGCTCTGACTGGTACCGTGTAACCAGTCTCAGTGGATGTCTAAAGATTTGGGTCACTCAATTCAAGTAGATTTCAAACAGCAATTTCCATTATGGGTAATCATCCAAAGTTAACAGCTTTGGCGGTTTGTTGTGGTTTCCAATCTCATTTTCCAAAAGTAGAAGATTTTGGACACGCGAGTCCTTTCCAGCAGTGAATGTAGCAAACTAGTCTTCCGTTGCTTTAAACTTGGTAACTTTAGAACATGACAGATTCATTCGTTCGAATGAGCTATGAGAATGGGTCACTCGTGCGAATGAAGGATACAAATGAATTCAATAGTGCGATTGGATTCAGTCGTGCGAATGAGTATGAAGATTGTAATCAACCGACTGGAGTTGCCTAGCCGTGCGAATGAGAGACACGACTGAGTTCAGTCACACGAATGAGTGTATACGAATGGGTTCAATCTTAAGAATGGTCCAATCGTGCGGCTGAAGGTTGTTGTGCTTGAAAAATTGTATATTTTGAACTTTTTGACACAAAATACGAATTTTTCAGAAACCCTAATCTGTCGTTTGATGAACAATCAAAACTTTAACACATGCAAACGTCAAAAATACCTTTGATGCAAAAAGGTGACTCTTTTGAATGAAAACATTGATTTGAACAACAAAACCAATTGAATCCACACAAAATCACGAACCAAAGCTCTGATACTACTTGATAGGACCATTTTCGTACGGAGTACTATGCAATAATACTACTTGTTAGTACCGTTATCGTACGGAGTACTAATGGATTCGACATGAGACCAGATTAAATAGTGTGGAATCCTATTTGATTGGCGATCCAATCAGTGAGAATGACAACCCGATCGATCTAAAGATAAAACATAAATTGATTAGAAATCGATCAGTAAAGAACTTTGAAGTTTGATTGGTTGTTTAGGACGCTCTGGACGGCTATGGTTTAATAATATTCAAAGTCTCTGTTTTTTCACAAATTATGTGGTATTCATAGCTTTGTAGTTCTCATTCGTGCGACTGAACTATTTGCATGGTTCAGTCGTCCAACTGGCTCATGCGGTTGATTCATAGGCACGACTGAAGGTTCAGTCGTGCGACTGAATTAATCTTATGTCTAAGTTGTCACAACCATGTACGTAAGGAATACTAACTAATAATAAGTGAAACCAGATCAAATAGTGTGGAATCCTATTTGATTGGCGATCAAATAATTTAGAACGTTAACCTGATCAATATAAGAATGAACTAAACGTTAAGAATGAGAAGGAATCGATCAAGAACGAACTATGAAGTTGGATTAGATGCTTTGGACGTTTTGGACGACTAGGGTTTATGTATATTCGAAGTGTTATCAAATTGTTCTTAAGTGGTATTTATGAAGTTGGATTAGATGCTTTGGACGGCTAGGGTTTATGTATATACGAATTAAGTGGTATTTATAGGTTTGTAGTTTTCATTCGTATGACTGAACCATTAGCATGGTTCAGTCAGGCGACTGAATCATGCGATTGAGCCATGCGCACGACTGAAGGTTCAGTCGTGCTACTAAGTCAATCTTATGTCTCATTCGTACAACTGATCCAGTCTCCTGGTTCAGTCGTGGAACTGTTCCATAAGCATGATGTATTCATGCGTATGGTCCATTAGCTTGGTCCATTCGCCTGAAGACTCATCCAATTAGGTTGAACACATTTCTCAATCATTATTAACTAAGAACTATGCACAACAACCTCAAACCTATATACTAAGTTCATATATATGAATTATACTCAACACAATAATAATATGAAATAGATAAATATAGCAACAACCACATATTATATATCATTGAATCAATTCAATACATATGTGTAAGACATGAAAGAATTTTACATTAAAGCTCATAAACTAGGAACATGATGTATCTACAAACTCCCTCTTGGTCCTAGTTTACTCTATTGTGTAACACTCTTTACTTGTTCTTCGAATTTCTTGTACTTCTCCACTTTGGTAACTCCTGCATGTATTTTAAAAGCAAAGCAGAGTCGTATGACGTCTTGAAACTTGAGAGCTTGTACAATATCCTGCTTGTCATTGAACAGTGGCCACTTGTATAATGTGTAGATATCTTCAGCTGACAAGTTGTTAAGCCACATTGGGTGGAATACCCTAATAGTTTCTATCTTTCTATCTTGGTTTAGAACTATGACCGCTTTACCCGTCCTCCAGTCATAATACCACCATTTGAGTGTGGAGTGAAGTACTAAGGCATTTCAGTAAGGGAATCTTTGACATTGTGCGTGAAGGACTCCACTTCAGCATGACCTTAGGCTTTCCAGATATAGGATCCACTTCAGACACGACTAAGTTCAGTCGCACAAATGAGTGTATACGAATGGATTCAGTCTTAAGAATGGTCCAATTGTGCGGCTGAAGGTTGTTGTGCTTGAAAAATCAAATATTTTGAATTTTTTGACACAAAATACGAATTTTTCAGAAACCCTAATCTGCCGTTTGATAAACAATCAAAACTTTAACACATGCAAACGTCAAAAATACTTTTGAAGCAAAAAGGTGACTCTTTTGAATGAAATCATTGATTTGAACAACAAAACCAATTGAATCCACACAAAATCACGAACCAAAGCTCTGATACTACTTGTTAGGACCGTTTTCGTACGGAATGCTACGCTCTGATACTACTTGTTAGGACCGTTTTCGTACGGTGTACTAACGGATTCTACGTGAGACCAGATCAAATAGTGCATAATCCTATTTGATTCGCGATCCAATCAGTGAGAATGACAACCCGATCGATCTAACGATGAAAAATAAATTGATTAGAAAACGATCAGGAAAGAACTTTGAAGTTGGATTGGCTGTTTAGGACGCTTTGGACGGCTAGGGTTTGATAATATTCAAAGTCTCTGTTTTTCCACAAATTATGTGGTATGTATAGCTTTGTAGTTTTCATTCGTGCGACTGAACCATTTGCATGGTTCAGTCGTCCGACTGACTCATGTGGTAGATTCATACGCACGACTGAAGGTTCAGTGGTGCGACTGACTTAATCTTATGTCTAAGTTGCCAGGACCGTGTACGTACGGAATACTAACTGATAATAAGTGAAACCAGATCAAATAGTGCGGAATCCTATTTGATTGGCGATCCAATAAGTTAGAGCGATAACCTGATCAATATAAGAATGAACTAAACGTTAAGAATGAGAAGGAATCGATCAAGAACGAACTATGAAGTTGGAATAGATGCTTTGGACGATTTGGATGGCTAGGGTTTATGTATATTCGAAGTGTTATCAAATTGTTCTTAATTCTTATATTTTTTCACGAATTAAGTGGTATTTAAAGGTTTGTAGTTTCCATTCGTACGACTGAACCATTAGCATGGTTCAGTCGTGCGACTGAATCATGCGATTGAGCCATGCGCATGACTGAAGGTTTAGTCGTGCAACTGAGTCAATCTTATGTGTCATTCGTACGACTGATCCAGTCTCCTGGTTTGTATTCATGCGTATGGTCCATTAGCTTTGTCCATTCGCATGAAGACTCATCCGATTTGGTTGAACACATTTCTCAATCATTATTAACTATGAACTATGCATAACAACCTCAAACCTATATACTAAGTTCATATATATGAATTATACTCAACACAATAATAATATGAAATAGATAAATATAGCAACAACCACATATTATATATCATTGAATCAATTCATTACATATACGTAAAACATGAAAGAATTTTACATTAAAACTCATAAACTAGGAACATGATGTATCTACAAACTCCCTCTTGGTCCTAGTTTACTCTATTATCTAACACTCTTTACTTGTTCTTCGAATTTCTTGTACTTCTCCACTTTAGTAACTCCTGGATGTATTTCAAAAGCAAAGCAGAGTCGTATGACCTCTTGAAACTTGAGAGCTTGTACAATATCGTACTTGTCATAGAACAGTGGCCACTTGTATAATGTGTAGATATCTTTAGCTGACAAGTTGGTAAGCCACATTGGGTCGAATACCCTAATAGTTTCTATCTTTCTATCTCGATTAAGAACTACGACCTCTTTACCCGTCCTCCAGTCATAATAGCACCATTTGAGTGTGGAGTGATGTACTAAGGCATTTTCCGTAAGGGAATCTTTGACATTGTACGTGGAGGACTCCACTTCAGCATGACCTTAGGCTTTCCAGATATAGGATCCACTTCAGACCTATGAATGTACCTCTTCGGTTGTTGAAGTCTGAAGTTTACCCATCTGGTGTGGTATTCCTTCTTTAATGCTACGTCAAACCAACCGGACATCATTCTTGGATTAGCATATAGTAGATCTAAGCATGCCAGTTGGTTGAGCGCAAAACAAGGAAGAGTCTTCAGATTATGAGGATATCTGAAGTACTCAAACCCCTTCTCTCTCTTTACAGTATACACGTCCAAATCTTCAAAATAAGCCCACACTATAATCTTTCCAGACACTTTCTTATGACGTTTGACTCTAAAAAGCTTTGTGTAGGCGTTCTGCTTTTGGGGCGTGCGCTGGGCTTTCATCTCAGCAAAACAAGTTGCCCATTTAGCTTTCTTGATATCAACGTTTTCGTCTAAAGCTTGGGAGGTGCTTTCTTCTTTCTCCTTTTCTTTTTCAACTTCATCCAGCTTCTCAAAAGTACCACTGTCGAATTTTCACCCAAGTTGGGGATAACATGTCCGTCCAAATCAGTGTACTAAGGATAATGATCAGCAGTGACATCCTCTATCTCGATTTCGTCCACATCTTTAAGCTCATCGTCACTTGTCACATCAACTGTAGGAGCGTCTTTGACCAGCTCATCCGGATTCAGCCTGAATATTTCAGCCAGCTGTTCATCCGTTAGGTCGTGTATGATCTCTCCCTCCTCTAGAGTGTAGCTCACAGACCTTCTAACTATCCCTTGCAAGTCAAGAATCATAGTTAATTGAGTCTTGACCTGCTGAAGGGGTTGGACATCAAGTTCATAAGTCTGTTGAGCTTCATCAATTTGATTAGACATTAAGCATGTCACACATAAGTCATTATATAAAACATTAAGACATAAACAAACATAAATGATCAATAATTACGTTAATGTAATATATAATTCAAGTACAAAAGTATTAAATACAAGGACATCTAATCATTACTTTTGTCTTGATCCTTCGGTTCTTCTACTAGAGGAGCTGAGGATGAGGCTCTTTGATCTTGGCTACATCTGGTCCGCCTCTCTTGAGCTTGAGGAGAAGCTAAAGCAACAACATCACCTTCCTAGTCATCCACGTCCTCTCTATCTTTCCCTCTCTTTCCACCAACTCCAACATCCTCCTTACTATCATCTTCATCCTCCTCATCATAATCATCATCACCATCATCATCACCATCATCACCATCACCATGTTTGATCTTCAATGGCTCAGACTTTGATCCTTTCAGCTTTAGGATTATCCTCTTGTTTTTCTTCTCCAGCTAATCAATCCTCTTTGCCATGCCAAAACCAACTCATTTTGACTAGTAAGCACATGGTGGGCTCGGCCTAATGCCCTCTCGTACTGAGAATTTTTCTCGCTCAGATGTACGATCTGCTTAGCCTGTGCAGCATTCACCTCCATCATCTTGTTCAGCTAGTACCCCTCTGCTAATCCGTGGCAAGCTGTTCTTCTAACCCAATATGGGGTAGAATGGGTCTAGTGGTGAATGTATAGTGGGTGGAGGGACCTGCTTGGTGGCTGGTGGTGGTAGTATTGGATGTCGTGAATATGGGAGGTGGATTGTGAGTTGGATGTGGTGGAGTGGTTGTGGTAGTTGTGGTGGATGGAGTGATATTGGCAGTGGGAGAAGTGGTGGTGGTAGTGGTGGCTGTGGTGGTGGTGGGTGGAGTAGTGGTGGTGGTGTCTAAAGAAGTGATCAAAGTAAATCCTGGCCTCTTGCCCTTCGTCCTATATGGTTGGGCCATCCTCTTCTTCTTGGAGCCCTTTGCCACTAGCGCTCCCCCTTTGCTGTTGGGCTGGTTACGGGTGTAGGAAGGATCAGTGACATCAGTAGCATCACCCCTTGACTCAGGTTGTCGTCCACCAACCGCCCTTATTCCCCTCTCAGTGGCCACGACTCGGCTGTCGACCGTCCGTACCAGAGGCTCATCATCTGTCTCCTCTTCTTCCACTGTCAAAAAATCCGGGTGGATAGCAGCCTACTCAGATCCACCAGGAGCATAAGAAGTACTGGGTGGAGGTTGTGAAGATATAGTAGAAGTATTGGTGGCTCGTGAAGAACTGGGACCTGTATCTCCCCCACCTTGACCGTCATCATGGTCATCATCGTCGTCGTCGTGGGATGTGGCTTCCATGAAGGGCTCAGTATCTGAATCACTATCATCGTGACACCACCTCTTACGAGAGGGTGCCACGTAGTCCTCATGGGCCAGGTGCCCAAACAATCTCCTAACAGGGGGCTTCACCTGCTTCCTCCTATAAACTTTCATCCTCCACAATGTCGTGTCGTCCATAACTTCCAGAACCACAACATCATCCCTTTCCTTTGGTAGTGAAGGAAGCTTCTTGTCTATAATTAGTTGTAAGATATGTTGATACATACAGAAGCCTTCCTTGCCTTTAGCCTCAAGGTTTTCGATCAGATAGGACAAGATAATGCAAGAGAAACTAAACGGGTGGTTTAGGACCAGTGCAACGTATGCATTCTGGATTTGGTCAGACAACTCGTCAAATCCTCCACACCTGGAGGCTATGCACTTCAAGATCACATGTGCCAAATACTTGAACTGAGGGCGCATGTTGCTCTTGTTCAGTAAACCAACATTTAAGTCACCGGCGTATTTGATCCTCATAAAGCATCCCCGGACAGTCAGGGGATGTAGCATTGTTGGGTAGGCTCCATCCTCACCCAGATCTAAAACCTGCCTTAGATAATCCTTAGTAACTTCGATCTCATGTCCAAAAATGGTGCTCTATATACAGTGTGGATCAGCGGACCTGTCAACCCTAGCGCTTTACAAGAAGGTCTGCTGAATGTATCTGTAAGGTGTGCATGGGACAGAGATGGCCTTGAAGATCCTTGATCTACGCAGAAAGGCAACAATCCCAATGAAGTCATAAGCATTCCTCGACGAAGCATCAAGGTGAGCATATATGTTGTGCTTAGTGCTCATAGTCCACCTATCAGCCATGTTGTTGCAACACGAGAGACATATATGTTAGATTTATGCATCACAGAAGACAGTTGAAACTTAAACTGTTTTAGATCAGTCTAGTTCTATCGTGCGATTGAACCATAAGACTGAGTTAAGTCATGCAATTGAGCATGCGGCTGAGTTCAGTCATGCGATTGAGCTTGCGACTGAACTGAGTAGTGTGTTAAGCCATGCGGTTGTGTCGGTCGTGCGATTGAGTTACCGAATGATTCATTCATACGATTGAATCGTACGTCTGGCTCAATCGTGCAACTGAAGTTCATTTGGAGTTTTTATTCGTATATGACTCTGTTCGACACTCCGACCTCGAATCTTGGTTAAAACTTGATGTTAGACGTCGTGTTTAGACTCATTTGACTCGCAAACACTCTAAATAACACATAATGTCCTTTAAATCAACGATATTTTCCATTTAAGTGGTCTATTTGGGTAGTTTTACTAATTTCTTGATTTTAACAAATTTGGTCAGTTAGGGTTTGATTTCACCGTTCATTTTCTTCGATTTCAGTCTCACAATACTTGTAGATGATTAGCACAACCATTAGAATCACAATCAAAGAGTAATCAAGACAAATGAAATTTTGGCAGAGTGTTTGTGTATGATATGTTTTTGAGAGCTTCAAGGGTGGTAAAGAATGTGACCGAACAACCCTTCTATTTATACTATTTTAAAGTAAAGTCATGCGATTGGACCCATATTCATGCTTCAGTCGTGCGACGGAACCCATACTCATGCTTCAGTCGTGTGACTAAACCCATACTCATGCTTCAATCGTGCGATTGAACCCATACTCATGCTTCAGTGGTGCGATTGACTTATACTTCATCATCCATACGTACGATTGGCTCAATGTTATGGTCCAATCGCATGGATGTCTCATAGTCATGGTCCAGTCGTGTGACTTGCTCATACTTATGGTCCAGTCGTGTGACTTACTCTTACTTATGGTCTAGTCGTGTCACTTGCTCATACTTATGGTCCAGTCATGTGATTGGCCCATACTTATGATCCAATTGTGCGACTGGTTCATACTTATGAGTTTGACCTCACACACTTTCAAACACTTCAACTTTTACCTTTTGATATTGAACATTATGACCGATGATCATCTCAGGCATAACCTTTTTAATTTAACACTTTTTGATAACCTCAGACGTGATCCTTTTAATTTAAAAATGGATTGGTCACCTCAAACGTGACTCATTTTATTTTAACACCGATTTGTCACCTTAGACGTGACCCATTTTAATTTTGAACATTTTGGTCACCTCAGACGTGACCCCTTTTGAGTGAGTGATTCATATATTAAGTCTAGATGTAGAGTCCGACATCTACGTAACAAAAGGATAGAAAACAAATTGAAATTTAAAACAAAACAAGACATAATTTTGTATTTTAATTTGAGATGAAATTAAACCTATTAGAGTACATCTAATCGACTTTACTTCCTGGACATCACAACTTCAAGTTAATTTTATCATTTCTGGAATGATTCATTATGGAATCATACAGGTATATCAGAATCATTTGGGACATTTTAATAAACCATTTTGATGCTAGATTCTCTTTTTGACCAAGAGTCAATAGCAATTTTAGGGAATCATATTAGAGCTATAAGATGCACCCAATGATTTTGACTGTCAAGAACTGCAGCTCATGATGATTGTCAGTATACTTGTCTACTTAAATCCATACATAGATTTTTTACACACATTGGTGATGAGTTAAGGTTTAATTATTTCAACTAGTATTTGTGGATCCCACACTTATATGGTAATCAACATTCCTCAGGAGATTTTTGAGCGGTCTATGGGTATATTTCAAGAAGAAACTATTCTAAGAGCTTTCAAAGAGATGCCAAGCCTCAGGTCAGTGCCATCGCACCGCAGAGAGGCGCAAACAACAATGAATTCTAGAATATTTAGGTTATGCTTATCGTTAGGTCAGTGCCACCGCACAACAGAGACGCACACAACCTATGTTCTTGTTAGAGCATTTAATTTTCTTTTTGCACATAACACACCAAGAAAATATGTTATTAGCTTGATTGCATTTAACATTTTTCCATGTGCTTTGCTCATTTTTATGGTCGTCCGCACACATTTGTGGCATTTATTTTGCTTGTCACCCCTTATTGGAAATGCGTTGATTGTGTTAACTTGGGATAAGATAGGAACCCACAGCAAGTTGAACAACTTAGTTTGAATTTAAACAACCAATGAGTTCTAATCATCTATTCTGTTGAATCTACTGACACATCATATAGTGAACTAGCAACCTCTAGGTCTACTTTCTTTATGTTACCTTAGTAGCAGACTAATTTTATTATCATTTTTCCTTTTATTTTGCTTAGACTTCATAGACTTATACTTTGAATTTTGCATCTTAATCATTTAGATCCATTTTAATGTCCCAAACAATTTGTTCCCTGTGTACTATCATTTTCCGTAAACGTTGAATCAGAATCACAGATTTGATTTCATTTCTTTTACCTAAGCTGCCCTCCCCCCTCGTTTTTTTAAGTAATTAAATACTGCACGCATTGAATACTAAATTAAACTATTCTCCCCCTAAAATTCTAAAACTGAAAATCCTTTTGTGTTTTTGGATTTTTAATGGACAGGAAACTAAATAAATAGAATAAAATAAAAAAAATAAAAAACATTTCAGACTACGCACTTTCTTCTTCTAGAATCACTTCACTTTTCTTTTTCACGTCCTTAACCTCTAAGAGATATAAAAACCTCGGTTTATCAAACGCTTTTGTGTAATGGTCGGCGCGTTGAAAATCCATATTAATTTTAACAACATCGATTAAGTGCTTTTCAAAATAGACACGCATAAAGTGCTATTTAATACCGATGTATTTAGTTTTAGTGTGTTGGACCGGATTTTTGGTGACAGCAATAGCAGCAGAATTATCAACAAAAATAGGGGTGTTAAAAAATTGCAAACCGTAGTCGCGCATTTGCTGTTAAATCCAGATGCTTTGTGTACAGCAACTTGCAACAACAACTTATTGAACTTTACATGTTGACAAAGAAATGGAGGTTTGCTTCTTACACTGCCAAGTGACTAACCGTCTACCAAAGAAGTGGGATCCCGCTGATGTTAACTTGTAATTCATTTTGCAACCACTATTGTCCGAGTCACTATACGTTGTAAGTTTAAAGTCATCATCATGAGGATACCACAACACAAGTGTTGGAGTACCCTTCAGAAAACGAAAAATCCTTTTGACCCTGATGAGATGGTTTACTTTTGGTTTCGCCTAATATCTGGAGCAAAGGCATGTCACGTACATGATATCAGGGCGTGAGGCTGTGAGGTACATGAGATATCCGATCATTCCTCTGTACATGGTGGCATCAACCAGATCACTATTTTCATCAGGTGCTACGTCATGGTCGTGGCAAGTAGAATTCCAACTACTGAAGCATTCTCCATGTTGAATCGACTGAGGATATCACCTACATACTTGGTCTGATGTAGGAAGATTCCTTTTGGTGTCTGATCCACCTGTAAGCCAAGAAAGAACTTCATCTCCCCCATGGCACTCATCTCAAATTCTACTTTCATTACAGATTCGAATTCTTTACATAATTCTTCGTTTTTGGAACTGAAGATTATGTTATCAACATAAATCTGGGTACCAGAAGTAAATCTCCATCTTTTTCTTTGATAAACAATGAAAAGTCTATCACTCCTCTGTGAAAACCATGTTTCACAAGATGAGTTGAGAGTTTCTCATACCAGGCTCTAGGGGCTTGTTGGAGCCCGTAAAGAGCCTTATCCAGTTTGTAAACTATATCCCGATAATAAGGATCCTCAAATCCTTTGGGTTGACTGACATAGATTGTCTCACGGATTTTACCATGAAGGAATGCACTCTTCACATCTTGTTGATAGACTTTAATCTTCATATAGGATGCATAGGCTAGAAATATATGTATTGCTTCCATCCTTGCTACTGTTGCAAACACTTAATTGTAATCTATGCCTTCAACTTGTGAAAATCCTTGAGGTAACACCCAGTTAATTTTTTTAGAGTCAAAGAAAGAAGAATAAAGTGAAGAATAAGAAAGAAAAGATATTTTACCCAAGTTGAGGGGTAAAAAGTGTCAAAAAGAACAAAAGGTTTGGAAAAAGTGGGTGTAAAAGGTGATGGTTGCCCATCACTCTCTCTACACCCACACAAAATTCGCATCTTGTCACAGAGAGAAAGAAAGGAAGCGGAAACTCTCGGTTTTAGAAAGAATGACAAGAAAGAATTCGAATTCAAGGTAAGAATTCATGGTTTTATGGTGTTCTTGTGTGTTGTGAGGGAGCTGAAACTCTCGGGTTTATGCTCATGTGTGTTGTGTGTGTTCGGTAGTATGTTTTTAGTGGGCTTCTACGTGGCTGAACTCAATTGCAAACGAGTTTGGAAGAAGCCATACTTAAGGTAGTATGTTTTTAATGGGTTTCTACGTGGTTGAACTCAATTGCAAACGAGTTTGGAAGAAGCCATACTCAAGGTAGTATGTTTTTAGTGGGTTTCTACGTGGTTGAACTCAATTGCAAACGAGTTTGGAAGAAGCCATACTCAAGAGATGCAAAGGTGAGTTCTAAAACCCCTTTTTTACATGTTTTAACTGATTTTGGGGGTGGAAATGCATGTATGAACTTTTTATAAAACTAGGGTTTCATACCCGTATGTGTGAATGTGTGTATGTTGCAGGTATGGTGTGATTTTGGACTATGTTCATGCTTGATGATGTTATGGTTGTGTTCCTACGGCTTAGAATACAAGATTTTAGCTTAAAACATGATAGATGATGTTTGGAGACCCAATTATGATGATAAGTGTGCCCTAGGCTGCTTATGCGCCAAAACAGTAGTTCATACAACTAAGTTTAGAAAAACTGCTTAATTTTTGATAAATGCGGATGAGCATTGACAAATGCAGATGAGAAAGTCAATACGGATAAGAAAGTCAATGCGGAAGAGAAAGTCTATGCAGATGAGTAAGGAAATACGGATGCACAAAGTTAATGCGGATGAACAAATGTAGATGAATTAGTTCATGCGACTGAAAAATGTGGATGAACAAAAGAAATGTGGATGAACAAAGTTAATGCAGATGAACAAATGCGGATGAGTAAGTTCATGCGACTAAACAAAATCGGATGGACAAAAAAAATGCGGATGAAGAAAGTTAATGCGGATGAACAAATGCGGATGAGTAAGTTCATGCGACTGAAAAATGCGGACGAACAAAGTTAATACGAATGAAAAAATGCGGATGAGTATTGACAAATGCGGATGAGTAAAGCCAATGTGGATGCACAAATACGGATGAGCATTGACAAATGCGGATGAGTAAAGTCAATCCGGATGAGCAAATGCGGATGAGTAAAAGAAATGTGGATGAACAAAAAGAATTGAGGATGAGTAAAAGAAATACGAATGAACAAAAAGAAATACTGATGAACAAAAATAAATGCGGATGAACAAAAAGGGAAATGCGGATGAACACTTAGAATATTTTCTTACTTTTTGGGGAAAAGTGTAATGTAGGCTTTGACTTGGGAGGTTCCCGGGGGTTCATGTAAGCTGACTTTTGAGGTTGTAGATGACATGTTGGGGATTGTATGATGATGTTATGATGTTTGATTAATGCTTATGCATGATGGTATGTATGATGTATGTTATGTATGTATGATGCCTTGTATGATGATGTTGAGTGTGTATGTTGATATTCCTTACATTGTATGTTTATTTTCCCATGGCTTTACGTTGAATGTTAATGAATGAAATGAAAAGTATTATGTAATGTAAAGTGAAAGATAATGAAAAGAGGAACATGATGAATGAATGAATGCATTAATGAATGAAGGAAAGTAAAGTAAGTCTTGCAAGCCTTGTATATGGAAACACGCCAAATGAAGGTTGTTAGTTCAATGGTGTGTTGGTTAGCTACCCTAGAAGGATGCACACCGGGGTCTTTCTTTGTGATTGACCATTTGTATAGAACCTTTATCGCTTACCCTAGATATTGTGGCTAGGCTGCTGTGCGCCATGACGGGGGGTCTATGATAGTCCTAGACCCAGTATCAGCTATATGCATGACGGTGGGTATAACACATGACTATGGTACACCTGAATTTACCTAAGGTACTGTGGCCAGGCTGTTGTGCGCCATGACGGGGGGTCTATGATAGACCGCGGCCCAGTACCAGCTTTATGCTTGATGGTAGGGTAATGTTCATGGTTTTTGATGAAATGAAAAGAAGTAATGATGAATGTATGAATGAAAGTAAGAAAGCATGAATGAATGGAAGTTGATGAATGAATGATGAAGATGATAATGATATTATCTATGTGTACAAATGATGTCTGATCACATGCAAAAGTAAAGAACAGTTTTAATGATAGTAAAGTATGTTTTATTACAAAACTAGAACTCACTAAGCAACGCTGACTTTTTATGCATTTTTTCTAGTTGGCAGGTAAGGTTGCTTAAGATGGCACGGGGCGGCTACATGGCTCTTTTGGATGACATTCTTTTGTATAATGTTTTTGCATTGTAATGCGAACGAACCATGTTTTGAAATGAATGATTGTATTAACTTGCAAAAGCATTTATATTTAAATGAAAAGTTATTTTAATGTTCCGCTGCATTGTTTTATGAAACTTAAATGTAATTATATGTTTTATGAGCGATGATTGGCCAGCTGTAAGCATCCCGGGACGGGGTCTTACAAGTTAGTATCAGAGCCAAAGTTTAAGTGAAACAGGAAAATTTTCAAAACAAACCTAAACTTAAACTCAAAATAGGACGGAAAGGGAAGGGATGCCAGTCCTAGTAGCTACATGCCATCAGGTACTTTCTTAATGATTAACCGGTATTACATGCGCATTTTGTGTGGTTTATGTGTTGCTTGTAGATCTAGATACTGATGTAGTCAGGATAGATAATGCTCAGGTTATGAAGAGTAAAGTAAGTTGCTAATAACAACTTGCCACTGTAATTAGGAACTTATTATACTTGACATAAACTGAGTTATTCCCTTGAATGACCATGTCGGTGTTTGAATCTTTCAATGTGTGTGTTTGAGGAAGGCTAATGGTAGATCATCTAAAGCTTCACGTGGTGGAGGTCGTGGTGTTGAACCACGGGCTACGAGAGGAAGGCCTAGAGCCAAAAAGGTGGTTCATGAAGAACCAGAGACCCCTCTTTCGGAGGGTGGTGATGAGAGTGCTAACTTAAGGGCCTCGGTGAAGGAGGCTGTTATTGAAGAGGTGCATCAGGTCATGCAGACAATCTTACCATAAGCGGTGACCGAAGTTATCAAGGCTGTGAGGGAAGGAGAAAGGAAGGAAAGGAGTAGACCTATGGGTGAACGGAGACAGCCCGAGACTAAGACGGTTCTATCTGATGATGAAGAAAAAGAGGAAGAAGAAAAGCCTACGCTGGAGATGGCAAGAGGTTGTAACTACGGGGCATTTGAAAGGTGCTAGCCCCCATACTTTTGATGGTAATGGCACTGCTACTGTTGCTCACTGATGGGTGAGAGAAATAGAAGTTGTTCTGAATATGAGCGAGTGCCGAGAAGACCAGAAGGTGAAATTTGCTGTCCACTCGTTTGTGGACTCGACTCTGTGTTGGTGGGACAATATAGTTCAAGCTGAGGGTAGTCGGGAAATTGGGAGAATGAGGTGGTTTGAGCTAAAAAAGTTGGCGATTAAGGAGTTTTGTCCTCACAGGGAAATGGATAAGGTAGAAAGGGAATTCCTGCAGTTGGAGGTGGGAACAATGACACATCAAAAATACACCACTAAATTCAACAAAATGGCAAGGCTGGTGCCAGATCAGGTTACGTATCTGTCACAAAAGATCAAGAGGTATATTCAGGACTTGACAGCGAACATCCGCAGGCACATGATCGTCGCCCGACCGAGCATGTTTAGGTTGGCGGTTGATTTGGCAAGCAGGTTGTATGATGAGAGAACTGTGATGATGGCCGAAGGTAGCAAGAAAGGTGGTGGTGACTGGAATTGGAGGGGGAAAAGGTTTGGTCAAGGAGGTGTCCCGACGAGTAACAAGAAGGCAGGGGTACATGACCGTCGTGTGGTCACATCTGGTGCAGGATCGAAGAAGTGTGGCAAATGTGGAAGAGAGCATATCGGTGAATGTAGGTTGAGATCGAACTTATGCTTCAAATGTGGGAAGACGGGGCATATAGCAATGGACTGTCGTACGGTCCGATGTTTTAACTATGGTGGAGAGGGTCACATGAGTAGAGACTGTAAGAAGCTGAGGGCTGAGGGTTCTGGGGTGAAGAAGACTGGAGGTGAAGGATCGAGGGTGAGCACCAGAGTGTTCACGATGACGCAGGAGGACGCTAGGACAGACCCTGATGTTGTGTCAGGTACGTTTCTAGTAAACCAAACTTTACCCTGCGTGTTATTCGATTCTGGTGCTAGTAAAAGTTTCATTTCTGCTGCTTTCTGTGCTAAACTTCATGTTAGTAGTAGGAGTGTTGATGCGCCCTTTCATGTAGAAACTGCCATAGGTAAGTCTACCAGGATTTCTGAGATGGTAGAAGGTTGCGACGTGGAATTAGAAGGTCAAAAGTTTCTTGTTAGCCCATTTGTGATGACCTTAGGCGGGTTTGATGTAGTCCTAGGGATGGATTGGTTAGTGGACTACGAGGCGAACATTGTGTGTCGTAAGAAGATAATTCGTTTGATAGCGCCTGACGAGAGTTCGGGGACGGTTTATGGTGATTGAGTCACGACGATTCCGAAAGTGATTTCGATGGCGGTAGCGGAAAAGTGCATGAGGCGTGGATGTAGTGCCTACTTGGCTTATGTAAAATACGTGGATACACCAACACCACAGCTATCCAATGTCCCGGTTGTGTGTGACTTTCCAGATGTGTTTCCAGAAGACTTACCAAGAGTGCCACCTGACCAAGAGATCGAGTTTCAGATTGATTGAATAGCAGGTGCCCAACCTGTTTCCAAGGCACCATATCGGTTAGCTCTGACTGAGATGAAAGGGTTGATGGAGCAATTGCAAAAGCTGCTTGATAAAGGGTTTATTAGACCGAGTATCTCTCTTTTGGGTGCTCCGGTCTTATTCGTGAAGAAGAAAGACGGTAGTATGAGGATGTGTATTGACTACCATGAGCTGAATAAGTTGACGATAAAGATCTGATACCCCATACTAAGAATTGATGATTTGTTTGATCAGCTTCAAGGTGCTAGTTGGTTATCAAGGATAGATCTTCGATAGGGCTACCATCAGCTAAAGGTGAAAGAGCAGGATATTCCTAACACATTTTTTTGCACACGTTATGGTCACTACAAGTTCCTCGTTATGTCATTTGGTTTTACCAACGGGCCAACTGCTTTTTCAGACTTTGTTGAACCGAGCGTGTTGGCCGATGTTGGATAAATTAGTGAATGTGTTTATCGATGATATCCTGATTTATTCCAAGAGTAAAGAGGAGCATGCCGGTCACATTCGATAGGTGATGGAGACGTTGAGAAGGGAGAAACTGTATGCTAAATTCTCCAAGTGCGCGTTCTGGTTGCTCGAGGTCTAGTTTTTGGGTCATGTAGTGAATCTCGAGGGGATTATGGTGGATCCATCAAAGGTGGAGGCGGTGATGCAATGGAAGTCTCCAAAGACACCATCCGAGATTCGTAGTTTCTTGGACTTGGCGGGCTATTACAGAATATTCATTCAAGACTTCTCTAAGATCGCTTCTGCACTAACCAAGTTGACCGGGAAAGATGTAAAGTTTGTATGGGGTCAAGCTCAAAAGAAGGCGTTCGAGGAGTTAAAGGTGAGGTTGACTCAAGCTCCTGTTTTGTCATTACCCGATGGAAATGAAGATCGGGTGGTTTATTCTGATGCTTCCTACTTGGGGTTGGGGTGTGTGTTAATACCGAGAGGAAAGGTTATAGCCTATGCATCCCGATAGTTGAAGGTTCATGAGGTCAATTATCCTACTCATGACTTGGAGCTAGCAGCTGTGGTCTTTGCGTTAAAGATTTGGAAGCACTACCTTTACAGGACGAAGTGCACCATATTCACTGACCACAAGAGCCTAAAGTACTTCTTTGAGCAGAAAGATTTGAACATGAGGCAGAGGAGATGGTCAGAGCTTATAAAAAATTATGATTGCGAGATGCACTACCATCCGGGCAAAGCCAACGTGGTGGCGGATGCCCTTAGCCGAAAAGAGAGACCCGAGCTGATTCAGGTGAAAACTTACCAGTTGATCATGACCTCTGATGTGATGAAGCAAGTCAAAGAGTTTCAAGATGGGGCATTGAAGGAATTTCATCTTAACTCTGAAAGAATGAGAGGTCCGGGTGAAAACGAACTTGGTGTTAGAACCCGATTTGGACGAATGTGGATTCCTCATTTTGGGGATCTACGTATGAAGATCATGTAATAAGCTCATAAGACTCGATACTCTATTCATCCCGGTGCTACAAAGATTTACCAAGACATGAAGAAAGACCATTGGTGGTCGATTATGAAGCGTGATATGGTGGAGTATGTGAGTAAGTACCTTACTTGCTTGCAAGTGAAGGCGAAGTATCATAAGCCATATGGAAAGATCCAACCTTGGGATATACCAGAGTGGAAGTGGGAACATATCACTATGGACTTTATTACGAAGCTACCACATACTGCAAGAGGGTATGATGCCATATGGGTGATAGTTGATTGTTTGACGAAGAGTGGTCACTTCCAACCGATTCGTGAGACGTATTCATCCGAGAGGTTGGCCGATCTTTTCATCAAGGAGATCGTAACTCGTCATGGTGTGCCAGTGTCTATTGTGTCCGATCGTGACACCCGGTTTACATCAAAATTTTTGAAGAAATTCCATGATGCAATAAGGACGAGGTCGCATATTAGCACGGCTTATCATCCTCAAACAGATGGTCAGTCGGAAAGGACCATTCAGACACTAAAGGATATGCTTCATGCATGTGTCATCGATTTTGGAGGAAGTTGGGATGAACACTTACCGTTAGCTGAGTTTTCATATAACAACAGTTATCATGCCAACATTGGTATGCCCCCTTATGAGATTCTACACGGTAGGCGATGTCGAACACCCGTGTGTTGGGGTGATATTGGTCAGAAAGAATTAGGAAGCATCGAGGTGATCGAGGCTACGAATAAGAAGCTTGACAAGATCAAAGGCTTCATGAAGGCAGCCAAAGATAGACAGAAGTCGTATGCTGATAAACGACATGGACCGATTGAGTTCCAGGTGGGTGACAGGGTTATGTTGAAAGTCACACCTTGGTAGGGTATCATTCGGTTCAGAACACGGGGAAAGTTGAGCTCGAGATACATAGGACCTTTCTGAATCATTGCTCGAGTAGGAGAGGTAGCCTATAGACAAGAGTTACCAGATGATTTAACTAGAATCCACCCGACATTCCATGTATCTCATCTAAGAAAGTGTTTAGAAGATATAGATATGATTGTACCACTGGAGGATATTGAGATAGATGAACGGCTCAATTACATGAGCAACTAGTGGGGATCATTGATCGAAAAGAGAAGAGGCTGAGAAATAAAGTGGTTTCTCTTGTGCGTGTACAGTGGAAGCACAAGAAGGGATCCGAGTCTACGTAGGAGACTGAAGAAGAGATGAGGCAGCATTACCCACAATTGTTTGAGGAATAACAGGTTTCGGGGATGAAACCTATATAAGGGGGGTGGACTTGTAACACTCGGTTATTTTTTTAGAGTCAAAGAAAGAATAATAAAGTGAATAATAATAAAGAAATGATATGTTACCCAAGTTGAGGGGTAAAAAATGTCAAAAAGGACAAAAGGTTTGAAAAAGTGGGTGTAAAAGGTGATGGCTCCCCATCACTCTTTCTACACCCACAAAAAATTCGGAATTTGATACAAAGAGAAAGAAAGGGAGCTAAAACTCTCAGTTTTAGAAAGAAGAACAAGAAAGAATCGAATTCAAGGTAAGAATTCATGGTTTTATGGTGTTCTTAACTGGTTGTGTCCTCGGGTTTATGCTCATGTGTGTTCGGTTGTATGTTTTTAGTGGGTTTCTAGCTGGTTGAACTCAATTTCAAATGAGTTTGGAAGAAGCGATACAAGAGCTGCAAAGGTGAGTTCTAGTACCCCTCTTTTACATGCTTTAACTGATTTTGAGGCTGGAAATGCATGTATGAACTTTTAAAAAAACTAGGGTTTCATACCCGTATGTGTGAATATGTGTATGTTGCGGGTATGGTGTGATTTTGGACTATATTCATGCTTGATGACGTTATGGTTGTGTTTCTAAGGCTTAGAATGCATGATTTAAGCTTAGAACATGATTGATGGTGTTTGGGGACTGAAGAAAACAGTAGTTTATATGCCTAAGTTTAGAAAAACTGCTTAAGTGTTGACAAATACGGATGACCATTGATAAATGTGGATAAAAAATTCAATGCGGATGGGGAAAGTCAATACGAATAAGAAAGTCAATACGGATGAGAATGTCAATGCGGATGAGTAAGGAAATGCGGATGAACAAAGATAATGCAGATGAACAAATGCGGATGAGTAAGTTTAGGCGACTGAAGAAAAGCGGATGAACAAAATAAATGTGGATGAACAAATGTGGATGAATATGTTCATGCGACTGAACAATTTTGGATGAATAAAAGAAATGCGGATGAACAAAGTTAATGTGGATGAACAAAGTTAATGCGGATGAACAAATACGGAAGAGTAAGTTCATGAGACTGAACAAATGCAAATGAAAAAAAGTTAATGGGGATGATCAAATGCGGATGAGCATTGAAAAATGCGGATGAGTAAAGCCAATGCGGATGAACAAATGCGGATAAGCATTGAAAAATGCGGATGAGTAAAGTCAATACGGATGAACAAATGCGGAAGAGTAGAAGAAATGCGGATGAGTAAAAGAAATGTGGATGAACAAAAGGAAATGCGGATGAGTAAAAGAAATGCGTATGAACAAAAAGAAATGCGGATGAACAAAAATAAATGCGGATGAACAAAAAGGGAAATGCGGATGAACATTTAGAACATTTTCTGACTTTTTGGGGAAAAAGTGAAATGTAGGCTTTGACTTGGGAGGTTCCCGAGGGTTTATGTAAGCTGACTTTTGAGGTCATAGATGACGTGTTGGGCATTGTATGATAATTTTATGATGTATGATTGATTCTTATGCATGATGGTATGTATGATGTATGTTATGTATGTATGATGCCCTATATGATGATGTTGATTGTGTATGTTGATGTTCCTTACATTGTATGTTTATTTTCCCATAGCTTTACGTTGAATGTTAGTGAATGAAATGAAAAGTATTATGTAATGTAAAGTGGAAGATAATGAAAAGAGGAACATGATGAATGAATTCATGCATTAATGAACGAAGAAAAGTAAAGTAAGTCTTACAAGCCTTGTATATGGAAACACGCCCAATTAAGGGTGTTAGTTCAACGGTGTGTGGGTCAGCTACCCCAGAAGGATGCATACTGGGGTGTGTCTCTCTGAATGACCATTTGTATAGAACCTTTGTCACTTACCCTAGATACTGTGGCCAGACAGGTGTGCGCCATGACGGGGGGTCTATGATAGACCTCGACCCAGTATTAGGTTTATGCATGACGGTGGGCATAGCACATGACAATGGTACACCTGAATTTACCCTAGGTACTTTGGTCAGGCTACTATGTGCTATGATGGGGTGTCTATGATAGACTCCGGCCCAGAACCAACTTTATACATGACGGTAGGGTAAAATTCATGGTTTTTGATGAAATGAAAAGAAGTAATGATGAACGTATGAATGAAAGTAAGAAAGCATGAATGAATGGAAGTTGATGAATGAATAAAGAAGATAATAATGATATTATCTATGTGTACAAATGATGTGTGATTACATGCAAAAGTAAAGAACAGTTTTAATGAAAGTAAGTATGTTTTATTATAAAACTAGAACTCACTCAGCAACACTGACTTTTATGCATTTTCCAGTTAATAGGTAAGGTGTTGAGGATGGCACGGGGCGGCTACTTGGCTCTTTTGGATGGCATTCTTTTGTATAATGTTTATGCGTTGTCATGCGAACGAACGATGTTTCGAAATGAATGATTGTATTAACTTGCAAAAGCATTTATAATGAAATGAAAAGTTATTTTAATGTTCCGTTGCAATGTTTTATGAAAGTTAAATGTAATTAAATGTTTTATGAGCGATGATTGGCCAGTTGTAAGCGTCCCTGCAACGGGGCGTTACACTTGAACTACAAGCCGAGCCTTATTCCTTATGATGACCCATTGGTCGTCTTTCTTGAATTTCAGAACCCATTTAGTACCAATCACCTTAGCACCTTTTGGTTTGTCCACAAGGGTCCATACTCCTAACTTCTTGAACTATAAGAGTTCTTCTTGCATTGCATTGACCCATGCCTCATCGTTTAAGGCATCACTCACATATTTTGGCTCAAATTTAGACTCAAAACATCGATATGCACCATAGTGAAGATATCCCTTTTCCATTACCGAGGCATAATCAGCTGAGTATAGCTGATTTCTGGTCTGTACTTCCGATCTAACATCCCGAATGACATTGTCCAAGGGATGATAAACATTTATCCAGGATCCGAGAGTGGTGGGAACAACTACCTCATTATCCAGATTGTGAAACCCAAGTTCACTATCTGAAGTTGTTGGAGTATGAGGTTTCGAAATGTAAGAGGCATCATGATGTGATGCTTGTGTACTTTCATTAGTGGGAACCTGTTCCTCCGGTTCCACATTTGCAAGCTCAATTGCTTCATCATTAGAAGATGAGTCGCTTACATCAAGTGCTCCCCCTAAAGGATTAAAGGAATTGTCTAGTGGAACCGATGTTGTGCTGTCTTATGGTGGTGAGTTTAGAACATCGTACATCATTTTAGTGGATAACTCATCATAAGTGGGAGAAGGCGGTAGATTGAAGGATTTAAAGAAGCCATCATAATCAAAGAAAAATGATGGTCCTTTTCCAGTAGGGGTATGGTGAATCTTTGAACATCAACGTTGCACCACACTTCTACCTGACCCATTAAGTTGTTATAAACTCTCTTGTCTGGTATGATGTATCTGAGAAAGATACCTTCTTCTGCCTTCTCACTAAACTTTCCTATCTAAGTTTTCTTCAGCAACATGCATGGTGTGCCAAACGGTTCTAGATACTCTAGGTTGGGTTTACGTCGTTGGAGCAGTTCATAGCATGTTTTCCCATGTCGTTTGACCACTAAGACTTGATTGAGCGTGTAACAAGCATTAGCTACCTCCTTATTCTAGAATTGAATAGGTAGTTTTGAGTCATCTAGCATTGTTCTGGCAATCTCTATCAAGCTCCGATTTTTCCTTTTAGCAACGCCATTCATTTGTGGAGTGTAGCCAGAGGTAAATTGATGTACAATTGCTCTCTCTCGACAATATTCTTCCATCCACTGATTCTTGAATTATGTTCCATTGTCTGATCGGATCTTCCTTACTTTCAGCTTGTAGAGTGATTCCGAAGTAGTAACTAGATGTTTGAATGATTCAAACGTTTCTGATTTGGCTTTCAGAAACATCACCCAAGAGAACCTTGAGTAATCATCTGATACTATAAAGCAATATAGATCACCAGCAATGCTCTTTGTACTGACAGGGCCAAACAGATCCATATGTAAAAGTTCAAGAGGAAGATCAATTGAATGAACTTTCTTTGCCTTGTGAGCTTTGTTGGTCTGTTTCCCTTTCTTACATGCTACACAAAAATATGGAAGTTGGAATTTCTTGACAGTTACTCCATTCACTAAATCATTTTGGACTAAGTGATTCATCTTCCTTGGATTAATGTGTCCTATTCTCCTATGCCAGGAGATTGAATCCCTCTCAGTTTCCTTTGACAAGAAGCATTGAACCTTGTGATCAGTAGTGGAGGCTTTTGATACATCCAACACATACAAATCGTTATATCTTGAAGTTAACATAAGAACTTTATCCTCCTCAATCACATAGTCCCTCTTCAACATGTAGCACTTCTTGTTGTCAAATACAACTTTAAATTCTTTATCATAGATCTAGGAAACTGAAAGTAAGTTGTTCTGTACTTGCTAAACGTAGTTGACATTGTCAAACTTAACTTTCTCATTTCCCACTTCGCCTTGAGCGGTGATGTAGCCTCCTTTATTCCCAGCAAATGAAACATGTTCCCCTTTAATTTGTCTGACGTTGAAAAGGAGAGATGAGTTCCCTATCATATTCCTGGACGCCCCACTATCAATAATCCATGTATTAGTGATAGCACTGTAGCGGACACCCTGCACATTCAAAGAAACTTATTAGTTCAGATTTGGGACCTCAGCCTTAACTGGCTTGGGTGACCTGGAGGAATCACACATCATAAACTCAACCCATTGTCCTTTAGAGGATGTGGGCATATCTTCCTTCTTAATCTCCTCACTATCAGACATTATACTTGATTTATATTTCCATAAGCCAGTTTTGTGTAAGGTCTGTTTGTGATAAACAAACGATTGGCATATTGTGTGAACTTAAGGTTCACTAATACTCTTTGGTGGAGTAATAGATCTCCTTTGATTAAAACTTTGTTTGGTATCATTAAGTTCAATTTTACTTTTAGGAGTCTGATAATAAGGATAATTAGAAGAGATTCACAATTGTAGCAAGATCTTCTTTCTATAGATTGAGGAAAATATTTATGTGGATTTGAGTTGTGTAAAGGTGTGACCTTTTTCTGTTAGGGTTTTGTCATTTCTCTATTAGGTGTTGCGTCGTTATTAACAAACTTAATTGTTTTAACATTTTGATCATCTTTAACTTGCACTTTTTTTGGACCCCTTTCCGCTACAACTCTGTAAAGTCACCAACTTACATGAGTTGGTGAAAAGGTCCATGCTTTTGGTAACTGTACATTAAGGTCTTGAGTCTGTAACTTTCTATTTCATGTACTTTATCCTTTTTGTAATAGATAAGGATGTGAGCTATGGCATGTCATAGTCACTAGCAATATACTGCAATCTAGAAAACCATACTCTTGTGTATCTTGCTCTTGTGTTCTGTCTCTTAATTACTTGTGTTCTTAGTGTCTTTATTTGTGGTTAATCCAGTTCACTATTTGATAAAGTTTAGTTATTCTCCTCTTTGTATTGTTGTATTGTAAGTGACCCCCTTCACCGGTCGTGCATTTGGTATCAGAGCTTTCCAAGCTCTGGATATAAGATCTCACCATCTTAAGATCCCTCACACACACAAATACTCAACTTTTCAAATGGCAGTCATTTCCAAGACTGATATGGAAACTAGAACCATGAATAAGTCCCCACTGATCACTCTTGATGACTTTGATACCTGGTGCCTGAGAATGGAAGGTTTCATTAGGTCTCTAGACTCAAGAATGTGGGAGTCTTTTGAGAATGGACCTTACATACCAAGCACCCCATCTGCTACTAGTGCTGGTTTGATCCCCAAGGCTGTGGCAAACTACTCTGATGAAGATAGGAAGAGAGTAGAGATTGATAGAAAAGCCATGACAGTCCTACAGACTGCTCTTCCAAACTCTATATATAGAGGTTTCAAGAAATGCAAAACAGCTAAACAGTTGTGGGATGCATTGAAACTGATGTATGAGGGTTTTTCTGAAGCTAATGAGAACAAGAAGGATCTCCTGAAGTAGCAGTTTGAAAACTTCACCTTCAAAACAAGTGAAACCATAACTCTTCAATACATCAAGTATGTTGAGATTGTGGATACCCTTGTGGATAGAGGAGTTCCTCTTGAGAACATGGACATTGTAAGGAAGTTCATGTCCTCACTTCCTAGGCAGTGGACACACTACTGTGTGGTGATCA
>BJCM01100564.1:0-21519 GCA_018326385.1 Flaveria bidentis
TGAGTCTGTAACTTTCTACTTTATGTACTTTATCCTTTTTGTAATAGATAAGGATGTGAGCTATGGCATGTCATAGTCACAAGTCAAAAGACAATCTGCCTTTTGACTCTACAATTGATTTTGTTTGTGTCTAGTCAATTGTATCCAGCTGGCTTTCAAAGTATAGCCGGCTGTAGGATGTAGTATAAGTATCTCATGTTCTTGTATCTTTCTATTATGCTTGATAACACTTGTAATAGAACATAGAGAAAGCAATATACTGTATTCTTGAAAACCATACACTTGTGTTCTGTTTCTTACATTACTTGTGTTCCTAGTGTCTTAACTTGGTTAATCCAGTTTACTGTTTGATTAAAGTTTAGTTAATCTCCTCTTTGTGTTGTTGTGTTGTAACTGACCCCTTTCAACAATCCTGCATATATTTTTTAAACTAAAATTTAAAACACTAAATAAATGGTTTTGTATGACGACTTGTACATTTACACATTAACTTATTATACTTCACAAAATATAGATCGGTTCAATACAAATTTTACACAAAACACATTTAAAAAATACACATGTTACAATTGTAATCTCAAAAAGTTTTTAAACATAATAGATTAAAAGATATAAATGGAATCTTAAAACAGTTAAAGTTTTTTTTGTTTATGGGTATATAATGTATAATTTTATGTAAGTTACAATAAGTGTAAGGTTATTATGTAACTAATTATAAGGTGTTATTTGTACAAACGGTTCTTAAAAGTTTTTTAAGGCTAGTTAGGGATGATGACATGCGTTCACTTTTATTTATAATTGATAAATAACTAGTAAAAAATCATCACGTTACGACAGGGGCGTAAAACCGTTTCAAGTAGCATAAATATCGTACTACCGTTAGCGACCACAAACATAAGAAAGTGTTGTATTAAAAAAGGAAATAAAAACAAAAAATAAAACCGACGGATAGTTGACGTAAAACGCATGTGAAACATAAAACATTAAAAACAATAATAAAATCGAACCAGGACTCACACGTTACGACACATACAAATAGAATTTAAGTAATAACATAGTTTATATATGATTCTCAGTGTTTTCTCATTCATAATATGCTTGGCTTGCGATCTAACTAAGGTTAAAACATGTTTGATTTTATGAAGTCGATGTTATACGCTCTTATTACATAAAGCAATGATATAATTAAAACATTTCAAATTAACCAACCTTGCCCGACGTATTTAAACACAATTGTTCTGAGTCTTATCCATCTTTACTTAATCCTGTGATCACCAATCATAATGACTTTCTCTTTTAGACCAAAGAGTAAATTCTAATTTCATTGGAAACCTCTTGTTGTATCTCTCATACATAAATCAGGTAATCGTCATCAACGACGTAAATGATTTAATTATCACTCTCTGCATTTGTATAATTGTAGCCAACTAAACAAAACATAGGAAAATTAGCACAAGACAATTTGAAAATTAAAATGGAAATGATAAATTACCTAGCTTTCATCCATATTAAGTTTCAAGTTAGCTAAGTTTAAAGCAACATTAAATTTGTGACATAGTTATGGATGAAAAATGTGGGTGGAGCCGTAAACATAACATTAATATTTTGTTGTTTAACTCATATAATACATGAGATTTCGATCTATTATTTATCTATATAAAAAAGAAAAGTTAGTTACAATATAGTTTAGTAAAATTTTATTTTGACCACAAAACTTTAGTATTTTAATTACATAATCCTTCTTCAAAATACTCTAATACACAAATAACCATTTCATATTACTTTGTTATTTTCTTTGGTGATTAAAATAGTTTACATTGAATATTTTATTGCTTCCATATTTTTGTTATAGTTAGTCTTAAATATCTTTTGTGTTGTTATTATAACTTTTAAAATATAGTATTTTTTAAATTTAAAACATCTCATTCTAGAGTGTTTGTTTTTATTTTTATTTTGACAAGTTTTTTAAATAATTACGAATACAAACAAATATTTATTTCTGTCTATGTTTTGATATAAACTTTATTAATATCGAACAAGTCAAATATTATATATTTTTTATTTATTCCGTCCACGTTTCCATTTAATATTGTTAAAAATCAGTTCGTTCTCGCGGCGTAGCGCGGTTGATACATACTAGTTAATATAATCAATAAAAAAAATAAAATTACACCAAAGATACTACAGTTGGTCTTATCGTTCAATGACACGAAGATAATTGTTTGAGTTTGAGATTTTTAACGTCTTAGGTTTAAACTAGCTTAAATGAGTTTTCTCTTAATAATGTTTTTAAACGAATAAGATCTAAAACACTAAAATCAATATAAACGATTAACATCCCGTCTTATAGAAACTCATTTCAATATTAAAAATAGTTTCAAACACGTTTTAAGAAAAGCCCTAAAATCTTAACAAAAGTTACTAGCGTTGGGTCTATTTTATTTTTGGTGTTTCTTTCCCTCCAAGCCAACATCGAAGCCCTTTTTTTCCTTCATAAATCATCGTCTCCACTGAACACTACTCATACGCATTTCTTCACATCTTCCATCGTGATTTCATCCACAGGTACGTAAACCCTATATGCATATTCATTGATCTATCCACATACATCACACGATCAATCATCTTTCACCAATTTCAGATCCAATGTTATCGATCACATCTGCTTAGCAATCATTTCCGATTTCTCTACTGCATGATGTGAATCACACAACTCATTATCCATGATTAATGTTTTATAGTTTACAGATATGTTTATTAGAGACGTGATGTTCAAATTAGGGTTCGTTAGAGTAGTGATTTTGAAATTAGGGTTCGTCTAGGATAAGATTGTTTTGTAATTTTATTTCTCATCACGATTTGCACTTCGCAGGATCCTTCTATATACGACATGGGTGACAGTCAGTACTCGTTCTCTCTTACTACTTTTAGGTATAACTGAATCTATATGCTATAAGAATTGACACCTTTATGTTATTGTTATGGTTTCGGTAAATTTCATATTTGAACAATGGAAGTGGTGTTCCCATCCTTGACTTTTGTATTTCAAGATGGCATGTATGGTCACATATGTGTTGGAAAACTGATCTGGTGTTACTGTGTTATCTGGTATTTGCAGTCCTTCGGGAAAGCTTGTTCAGATTGAACATGCCCTCACAGCTGTTGGCTCTGGTCAAACTTCATTGGGTATAAAAGGTATGTACCTCAATTTGCAAGATTATTATTATTTTTATCTATTAGCAAGTTGTAGAACATGATGGTCTAGGTTGCTGCTTTGACAGTTGTTATTTTCGAATATTTTGATTTGTTGTTAGTGTATTGTTACATGTTGAATCGGTTATTGACTTATTGCAGCTTCTAATGGGGTCGTAATTGCAACCGAAAAGAAGCTTCCATCCATTTTGGTTGATGAGACATCGGTAAGTTCAGATTATAAATTTAGAACTTTAGGTGTTGATACTTGCATTCTGATAGTGAGCAAATATTATATTATTCACTTCATTCAGTTATATTCTGTGCAAATGTGCAATTACCGTACACAAAACTTCTCCTTTGTGGGCATACTTATATTAGATTGCTATCATTGATACTCCTCATGTTTAATGCATTGTATCTGGTATAATGAAGATGAGAATGAATATAAGAAGAAACATAATTGTGATTTAGCCTCTGTGATTAAGCAGGCATCTTAAACCATCTGTATGTGTTTCATATATGTGGTGTATGTATGCTATATAAAACCAAAGCAGTATTAAAGTCTACAAAGTGAAAACTCTGTATATTTTAAACTCCATTTATGTTTTAAGCAACTACAGAGTCCAGTTTTGTGGCCTCTTCTATTTTTGCTCTTTTAATTTTCTTTCTTCTTACAAAGCAAGACATACAATACAATTGCCTTGATTTTGAAATTTGGTTTTTCTTGGTCTTAGGTGCAAAAGATTCAGATTCTGACACCTAATATTGGAGTTGTTTATAGGTAAGATTTCAAGCATCAAATTGTACATTCAACATGCGTTGTAGTTTCAGATGTCAATCTATATTTGTTTTTACATTCTCATGTGCAGTGGGATGGGACCTGATTCTAGAGTTCTGGTCAGAAAGAGTAGAAAGCAGGCAGAGCAGTACCAGCTACTATACAAAGTATTTGTTCCCCTTACTGTTTATAACAAGTCTTTTCAGTATTTTTTATTTGAATCTGTTAGTTACTTATACTGGAATCTTAAATGCTTTTCTAAGAGAATAATGCTACGCAAGCAACATTCTTTGTCTATGATTTGTCTTTCTTGGAGTTTGGATTCTGTGTTTAGATAATCTGCATCATCTTGTTACTTAAAATTTTTGTATCAAATTTGCAGGAACCAATCCCTGTTACACAACTTGTAAGGGAAACCGCTGCTGTTATGCAAGAATTTACTCAATCAGGGTAAGTTAGTTCTACAGCTCCGCTTTCTGTTTCAAGCACAGTTGTAATGTTTCTTTTAAAAATTATTATCTGATATGATTTTAGTTGCTTTTATTATTGATAGCTACATTTACATAGTGGCTAGATACAACTTCTAACTCATGTTTCATCATTTAGTGGTGTAAGACCTTTTGGTGTTTCACTTCTTGTTGCTGGTTATGATGACAAAGGTCCCCAACTGTATCAGGTATGTGATTTTGGATTTAAAATCTTATTTCTATGTTTTGTTGAAACTCAAACAAAACTAAAATCTTGAAACTATCCTGTTGTGTTGTGCTAAAATATAAATTAGGGTGGCAATTCATGCCAGGTTTGGGTTGGTTGGTTCATATAACCAAATCTGAACCCAAACCTGGACTTGTGTAATAAATTTACTGAATGGGTTAAACAGGTTGGCGGGTTAGGTGTGTTTGTCAGGCCAACCTGACCTGATGTCTTTACTAAAGGGGGTAGGCGTGTTGTTTTCGTTTAACCCCAATCCTAACTCCTTTACAGTGTCGAGTCAGGAATTGCCACCCCTACCTATATGGCACCTCCAACTTGATTTAAAGTATTTTCGTTATTTTTCTTCTGTTGAAAAAAATTGGTATGCTTTTGTTAGATGTTGTAATGTGTTTCTAAGTGACTTGTAGTCTTTCTAAAAGTCTAGCTAACATGCGCTGGTGCAGGTGGATCCCTCAGGTTCATATTTCTCCTGGAAAGCTTCGGCCATGGGAAAGAATGTATCTAATGCAAAGACATTTCTTGAAAAGAGGCATGTCCTTGTTATTGTATATTTAACATTTTGCAACTTTGGATTATGCTTGTATAATTGTGATTTCTAATTTTTAATATCAAATTTTAAATCATAGACACCATATTCATCCACTAGCATGTCTTAAGAAGATTGGTATTGCTTGTAGGTACACTGATGATATGGAGCTTGAGGATGCGATACACACCGCTATTTTAACCTTGAAGGAGGGGTAAAATCTTGATTTAGAAGTCTTTAACTTTCACTTGTTATTTTATAAGTGTGCTCACTATAACATATATCCTTCTCATCCCTGATCTTGAATCTTGATTGATGTGTGGTGTAATCATTTACTAGGAATAGGCACATGTTATTAGTTAGTTCATGTCAAATATTTCTATTGCGGTCATCAACATTGACAAATTTTTACCCATTTACTTATGAAGGGGTCGATACAGGTCATGTATTATCTCAAATAGGTGAAATGGGTTGAAAGTAGCAGAAAGTGTATTTTTACTGCACTCGACATAATAAATTGATATATTAAAAAAAGTCAGATTGTGTGTTTTTAGTTGTATTAAAAGTCCAAATTATGTCTTAACAAGAACAGACAAAAACCTGTACCGAAACATACCCTTTTTGACATGTTATTTAACTTGCCATCCTTATTGTCAACTCCAATTGATGATATGAATTATAAAAAACAGTGATGTTTTCTTGTTCCGAGTGATATGACGTGTGATTTATGTTGATATTTGTCACAACTAGAGTGTGTTTGTAACATTGTTATCATGTGTATCAGATTTGAAGGACAAATATCTGGCAAAAACATTGAGATCGGTGTCATCGAGGCTGACAGGACATTCAGGCAAGTTTATCAGTACTACATAGTTGGGGCAACTCTGAAACATTTTGTTTAATAAACAGCTTCTAATTAGTGTCTTCCTTTGTTTCAGAGTCCTGACTGCAGCCCAAATTGAAGACTATCTTCAAGAGGTGGAGTGATTAATAATATGTTCTGTTATCGCGGTCTTAAATTTCCTTAAACCCGATGAACCAGGTTGCAATGATGTCAGTTATGTACTTGTTAAGGATCCTCCAAGAACCAATTTGTTGCTGAAAGAATCTGTTTTATGTGCTTGAACTTGAACAATTTCTCTTGGTTAAATATTATGAACAATGCGCTTCTTTGGGCGAGTGACCTCACAAACTGTGTGCCGATACCAGTAACAACTGTTTGCAACTTTTAAACAGTCCATTTCTGTTCATGTTTAGTCGTAAAGATGTGAATACGTCTTGTTAATCGGGTCAGATGGGCGAGGGCGGTGTTTTTGTTGACACCAAGCTGGTCCCTAGCTCCCACTCCCTCTACCCTTGGGGGATTTAAGTTTAATCACTTTAATGTGAAAGTGTTAATCACTTGATGTTTGTGTTTGGAGCGTCAAATGGATAAAATATCAGTGGATATCTAGCATAACGTAAGCAGATCATCACATTTAACAAGAAAATTAACAACATTTAATATGAGCATTCAAGTTGTTGCATTCAAGTTGTTGTGAATTTATTATAAAAATAAGTACAAGGTTTATAATTTGTAGCCTAGATTGTACACCTAGTCGTTATGTATATTTTGTTACATGTTTTCATCATATTCATTTTGAAGATCTTGATTTTCAACTTTTAATTATTTATAATTTATAATGTATAATAAAAGACTAACTTTTGTTCACATGACGTCTAATTAGGTTGTACGTTTAATGTACGTAGATTTTGTCACATGTCTTATTATATTCACTTTGAAAATCTTGATTTTTAATTTTCAATTATATTATAATATAACCTTAAAATCATTTTTATATATTTCATGAGTTAAAAATTTTGATTTTTTTAAATTATAACCTACATATTAAATTTTCTAATCATAACCTCAGACATATATAGAAAGTATTAACTAATTTTGATAATTTTAGATAAAGATATACAAATAATAAAAAAAATTTCTAATATTGTTTACACCGAAATATTTGAATCTTTATGTACATTTTTTAACTTTAGTTTAGTCTTTGTTTTAATACTGTGTATTTCTTTTAAATTTTATATTTTTATTAAATTTATTTACTAATGCAATGTGAGCTCTTTTTTTTCTTCTATCTACATTTTATTTTTCATATACTCATACTATTAAGATAACTTTCATATATTTTAATTAATTTATTCTACATTTCATATCATGCTATAATTTAAGTTCATATGGGCCATTTTTTTCTTTTTTTTCAACCCGTGTAAACGTGTTAAGACATAATAATCCATAAATTTTTTTGCATTTTCTCTTTTTTATATTGTTTTAAAAAATACACAACTTTTATAAATATCAATGATCCTTGGGTACTCTAAGACCCAAGTCGTAGTAGCCCCGTTAAATGATGATTCAACATGGATTATGCATTTTGAAAGCAAGCCAATTTGAAGCAGCTTTATAATAATGAAACTAACCAGCAAAAAGCATTAACGTTGAAAAGATCGATGCACCACTTGTGGTATAATAGAGCTGTAATTCACTAGTTATTCTAGATGCTCGTCAAATATGAAAAAAAATCAGAGGTTATTTGTATTCCTCGGATATATAATTAGCAATTCAATTTATATGTTCGAAATATCAAAATAAAAAAACTAAAAAGACCTTCTTGCTTTTATTTTGTTCGAAGTGCCCTTTTGGCCTGACCCGATCAATATCCAGCCGACCTTTATTGAATATGGGAGGTTTTGGTTCAAGTCTTACGTTTGATTAAAAAATTATTTTAAGTTGGGTTAGAGAGTTTTCTCATCTAAGGTTGAGTTTTTAATGTCGATCTTAGGTTTAAAACTGATGAGTACGGAGTCATCTACATGTAGGACATATTATCTAGTCCCGCTAAAAGCATTCACAATCCGTCCCTTATATTTATGTAAGTGTATTTCTTATATTATAGTGTATGATTATAAGTGGTTGTGAGTTAAGTATATTAGAAATTTATTGTTTAATTTGTATTATTGGGAAACATTGTTCAAAATCCTATAATATTTTTAATATATTTTATGTGATTGTGAGTGGAGAAGAAATAAAAATAAAGTTGAAAAGAGGTAAGAAAAAATAATAAAGTTTAATGTAAATATATGAATAAAAATAAGAAATAAGTCGTGAATGATCGATGTTCTAACTTTGAGTAATGGATTGTTCTGCCAACTCTTGATTCCTACGACTACAAGCCCAGTAACACCTCAACAGCTCATGTCAAATTTACCAAACCAACTTGAAAATCAAAATAAAAATAGTTCAAAATAATTTATATGAATTATACGTTTGACATTCAATTAAACAAAAAGATATATAATTTAACACATATACAAGAATTAATGAATAATATTAAGTCACATGTTAGTAGTTTAATCATCATGAAAACAGATATTATCATTAGGGTAGGATTCAAACTAAAATAAAAAGTATTTTAGGCGTCACATGTGTCTTTTTATTAATTTAAAAAAGTACTTTAGGCGTCAAATATGTTAGGTTATTGTGTATAACTAGAAAGGTGCCCGCGCAATGCGGCGGGACAAAATTTTACATCCGACGCGAGTTTTTAATTTTTGTTATTTTTATAGTAATTTTACAAAAGTTTATTATATTTTTCTAAGTTAAAATTTAAAGCACCAAATAAATGGAATTTGCATGACGACTTGCATATTTATACATTAACTTATTGTACCTTACAAAATACATACCGGTTCAGCAAAAAAATTACACCAAAACGCTTAAAAAATACACATTTACGATTATAGTATCAAAAAGTTTGTAAACATGTAGATTGATATAATAGAAATCTTCAAACAAATTAAGTTTTTTTGTTTATTGGTAGATAATATAAAATTTTATGTAATTTATAATAATTATAAGGTTATTATGTAACTAATTGTAAGTGATAATTTATAAATAATGTTAAAAATACTTTTTACCCTAAAAAATGATTGTACTTTATGCATTAAGTGAGGTAAATGTTCTTAATTTAATGGTATCTTAAAATACCATTCTTATATGCTTTATATATAGTATATATATATATCATGTCATTGTTTTAAATATATTTAATCATTTGTTATATATGTTCATCTTTCTATTTTACGTTTTATATACAATTTCTTTTTATTTTTGTCATTTTTATATATATTCAGTTCTGAAAATTTAATTAGGTTACTAAAAATGTTTAAAGAAAAAAAATACTAGACGAAAATTATGCAAACTTTTAATCTAGTCGTGCAGATATCTAAGTTCAACGGCTCAACGTATTCAAGTGTGCTATGTGATCATATTAAATGCTTTCATTACGTTTCTTATGCATTGGGTGTTGTACATCTTTTATGGCGATATAATTGAAAATATTAAATTAGTTGAGGTATTTAATGCCGTATTAAAAGTCATTAAATGATATGAGTGTCATCAATGAATTTATATTTCATACGCATTGGGTGTTGTACAATGGTACCATTATAGCATTCAATTATTTTATTCAATTTTCCACACCACTTTGCGTCTAGAAATGACATTTTGTTTAATTTGTTGTATAATTTAATATAAAAATAAGAATATATCCTATGATTTAAAGAATTAGTGTCACACTCGTGCATCCCTTAAAATATTTCTTTTACTAAAAATAATTAATTATCTATGTGTTAGAATTCAAAATAGTACTTGGTTTAGCCAAGTGTTGAAGAGTTTTACTGATGTTTTATAATATCGAAATTGTTAGCTTTTACTAATTAAAATATAATAAGTTTTATAACTGAATTAGAGAATATTCAATTTCAAGTGTTTATGTTTAAATTTTTATTATATCATTTTTATTTTTATATAGCATGTCCTAATCTACTTTTATTAAACATTAGTGTTTATATTTTATAAAATTTAAACTTTTTACCTCTTGTATAAAAAGCAAACACCAACCATCAAAATACCCCCTTGAAGATATATTATGTTTTATTTAATTATTATTTTTATATTCAACCTTTTTAATGTTAGGGTCTTTTATTCAAATAGAACCCTAGCTCAAGCAATGAGCTTTAGGAAAACAAAACAATACAATTATGAGGGAAACTAAAATTTTAAAAACTAAAGCTACACAATTTCTGTTGTTCTAATGGTAATTTAGCCTTTTTAGATCAAAAGGATCGTAATTGTCTTCATATATATCGTCTATATTGTCTTTGCAAAAAAAAGGGGGTTTGATGTTGGATATCATGTTATTTCTCGCTCTCCATGTACTCTCAGATGATTTTCAACTAATTTCTTCTAATGTAATCCTTTTAAAACCATATATGTTTTAGCACCATTAACTTTATCATTATTATCAATTGATTTATTCTTCAAGCAACTCAAAGCTATTTAATTTACCGTCTTCTTAAAGGTAAAAGTTGCATGTATAACGTAGTTATCGATTCTTCACAAGATTGAAACAATGTTTGTGGTCGGAAAAATAGTTCTATTGAAAAGTTGACCACCACAACCACTCAAGATCTTTTGGCTAGCATTAGGCCTCATGAAGAAGAAATAGAACAAATCATAAACTTATCAACAAGATCTCTATATTACAAGACTTGAAATCTTTATGAATATTTTCATGTTTCCTACGTTTGCTAACCTCATAATACAGAATTATTTGTTAACAATGAATAATGATGACTTTTCATCCTAGTTAAGATTTATGCTGGATGTACTTTAATAAGTAGTAGATTTAATGATGTTTACAAATGATGCCTCCTCATAGTCCAATGCCAAATTATAAACTTTTTATTAACTAATATTATAGTTGTAGACGATATGAAATTGTTCGTAGTGGTATTGGTGAATGTATATCATTAAAATGGTGTGTGTTCAAATGCTTACTAAAAGTAACATATTAAATTTGTAATCAAAATTTGTATATGTTTCATTTGTCTCACTTCATTTTAAAATTTTTAACATTTATAAGAATATTATATAGAACTAAAACACCTACTAAAAGCCGAGTATTAAAAAAAACAAAATAAAAACCGAGTGACTGATTTTTAATATAACACTTAAGAAACTAGATTACTCGTATATAATTTTTTTAATATAACACTTAAAAAACTAGATTACTCGTATATAAAAATTTCCCTCTATTCAAGCAACCGAAATTTATATAAATGAAGAAAGTCATCTACAAAAAGATATAAATACATATACTTGGGTGATTGAGGCACACCCAAACACTCATAATTATCAAGACTTAATTGAATGGGTGTAAGAAGGAGGCATGTGCCATCGGCTTTGTAAGAAGGTTTGATGGCTTATAATATTAGGGTAGGTTTATAGGAAAAAAAAGATTAGTCTAAACAATAAAACTCAAAGACAACATTTGGAAATATATGTACGTGTTTACATATATGGGGAAGTCAAAATACAATTTTTTTACAGGAAAAGTTTATGATATTATTATGCAAAAAGAAATGTTTGAGATAACTGAAGTTATTCGCACAGAGATGGAATTAACATACCATTAAGTATAGTTCTTCTTGCGTGATTTTTACGCATGCACCACTCTATATTAACTCTAGTTTTAGAAAAAAACATAACCCTATATATATGTGTATTATATATATATATATATATATATATATATATATATAAATATAAATATAAAACTAGTCAATATAGAATTTATTGTGTTCTTTTAAAATAGATGGAGTAATAAATTCCATTAAATTTATGGTCATGACAATATTCATGAAACTTAATATTTTTAAGACTTTGATACATTATTAATTAGTTAATCAATTAACTTAACTTTATATTTATAGAATTGAAATTTGGATGGGTTTAATTTAGTAGCCAATGATATCTATCATGGTAATTTCCTACCGCCTAAGGCGCTGTTTGACATTCTTTTAATCAGGATTCAGATGTCTGAATGATTCAACACTTAATGATTTAGATTGTTTGTTTCGTGAGCAAATGTCTGAATGGTTCAGACATTTGCCACTGAATGGTTAAGTATTATACTAGTATTGAATGGTTAAGAGATCCAATGCTGAGTGAATAAGACATTTAATTTTAATTGGTTAGACATTTGCATTTGAATAGTTAAATGATATATATAGCTATTAATAGTTCAGACTTTTTAATAGTTTAGGATTTAATAGCTCAGACTTCTTATTGGTTCAACACTTAATCATTGGAAAATAACTTTTAATTAACTCAACAAAATATTTACATCTCAAAAGGTGTATAAAATGCATGTTTGGTGGTTTAGTTTCATTGGTGATTGTTGTATCATGGCTTAGTGGCATTGGTGATTGTTGTTTCAAACATAATATGAGTTTAAATTTTTCTAAATAATTAAACTCTAGATTAGATGGAATTTAAGAAAAAAACTACTCTTAAACGTATTTAAAGTTTGAAAAAAAGGTTCAAATATTATACATAAAATAATAAAAAATGTTTATTGTGTATTATTTAAAAAAACAATAACAATAAATGTGTTTATTAAAATTTCCATGGTATTTAAAATTAGTTTATCATCGTATTCATTAAAAGGTAAGTTGAAATTTACTCAAATTATTAAAGTTAAAAAAGGTTCAAAGAATAATCAATAGGATTAATAAAAGTTTATTATTGTGTATTAATTAATAATACAATAACAATAAATATATTTATTAATGCATAATTTAACGACAACTTGGTTACTTCATCCACTTCTCTTCCTAAATCCTTCGGATTAAATGACCTACCACGTCAAGCTCCACCTCCGCTTCATTTTAAAATTTTTAATGCACTTTAATGTTATTTTATATTTGAAACTCATATATTGACAATACTTTGATAATAATTATTAAACGCATGTGTGCAAACTCAATAGAAAAAAGCCACCAACTTCTGTGAACATAACCAATACTGGTGATCTGGCCCGCTTAGTATTTCAGAAGAAACCACCACCCACAAGTCCACTATGATAAAACCTGTAACGCATTTAAATGAAACTCGAACTCATAACTTGCAATTCAAGAAATCATGGGACACATTTATCAAAACCAAATAATTTGGAGCTTATTGACAATACTGAAAATGTTATATACATAAACAATAAATTTTTTATATTATTATTTTAATTTTTGTTAAAAGCATAAACTTTTAACCAATATATATAAAGTTGTATCCTAGGTCGTGAAAGTAATTACGACCCTTAAATCTACAATAAGTAATAAGGGTGTACGAAATATAATTTATGACTTTAAGATGTTCTAAAATAAGATTTCATAACATAATTCATAGCATATGTGACTATTTTCATATCGTAACATGGTTCGTGTGATGCATATATTATCGCCATATATAAGAGATAGGAGTACATTAAAAAGAGTAAAAAGATTTAAGCTATCACATAAATTAACGAAACACGTTTATTTACTACCTAAGTATGACACGAGATTAACTAAATATGTTTATATACCATCAAAGTCAGTCTTGCTTGTTCATTTATGTAAACACTATAAAAATAAAAAGATAAATTACATAAAGAAACATTTATCTTTACAACTAATTTCATTTTTATCTTTTGTTTTTACTAATAACACTAGACAACCTTTATATACATTGTTTGTTTCATCGTTGGTCATTTAGCCGAACCGTTGTTAGTTCACACTATTAAATTACCTCACATGGTTATCATATGAGGATAGATGCGTAATTTCATCTCCTATTTGTTTGTGTACCTGGTTAAACCCTTTGGATCTTGTTGTCAGTGACAATTTGTATCATATCCTCCTCTGCCACGTATGCAACTCGATATGGGTAGATATCACATTTAACAATCTAATGATGGTTACAACATGGCTGATATATGCGATAGTCTAAATTGGAAATCACAAAATGGTGACAACAAAAATAACAAATAAGTAAGAAAACCAATCCAAGTACATCTCAAATATCTTCTCATTTGTCTTGCCTCATCTTCACTTGATCTCAATTTTGCTTCAAGCTTATCCTTTGCAACTTTAAGATCATTCTTTGATCTTAGTAGACTTTGGTACATTTCTCAGTCATCTTCTAATGAATTTGCACTTTGAACCGTAACTAAAAATTAAAAATACACATTAGGGAAAATAACTTGACATAAAAAGGCTAAAGTGGGATGGAATAAGTAAACAAAATTGCAGAACACCATTGTCAAGAATAAAAGATACATAATCGACAAGAATAAAACGTCAACAAGAATAGAACCATACCTTGCGTAGAATATAATCGACTACTTGGATTTAGGGGTCCAAGATGTTCATTTCATTGCTTGTTTACCACACTAGCTAAACACCATCTCCTTTGATTATATCACATAATAGAGGTGAAAGAGAAGTAGAGAAATTTCAAAAAAGATAGTTGTACGTGAAGATTATGAACTAACAAGGGGATATAAAATTACATATTTACCCCATATGATAATTATATAAACTAACGATAAATAGATTAAAGAATCAAAGATGAACACAACTCAGGATATAAATGTTGTTTAGTGAAATTAGTAAAATTAAGGTTGAAAAGTGAAACTAAATATAAAAACAAATGTCATTTTTTGTAATATAATTTATAAATAATTAAAATCTACCAGATATCATAATCTTTGATTATATATATAATAACTCAAAGTTTTAGTCATTTTGTTTTCTAGTTGAACAAAAGATACAAACTTTTACTCATTTATAATTTGAAGCAACAACTTGATCAAGCAAAATATAATGTTGCAATCATGTTTAAAAGTTTATGTGGATGTCAAGCTTCTTATGCAAATTGCTTTACAATAATGCTCTTAATAGGCAAAAGAGAAACGCATCGGTGGATTAAATATACATGATATGAATGAACATGAACAAGTAGAAGCCCAAATGATCATCCACAACAACTCATGATTCATGAAAATATGAAAGTCTTTCTTTCTCTCACAATATGACATCATATTTCCTACCTCTAATTATGAGATACTAATGACGAATTTAGACAAATGTCATACATTAAAATTATGTATGCATCAAATATAGAAAGTAATTGATGGTCATTAGGATAAGATGGTCATGTAAAGAGTGTTTATTTTTGACTTATTGGTTAAATCCAATCTTTTATTATGATAAAAGATGACTTTTGCGATAAACAGAAGGTGTTTGTGGGGATACTTGACATGACCGAGCATAATACGACCTATGATGATTTAAAAGCTCACAATGCAACTAATCAAATTGTGAAGACCAAAATAGTTTTAGCCGATGCTTGTCTTTGTTTCCCACAAGGCTATCCATCATGATAAGATTAACTTTTTTAATCAACATCTTCACTCGTGGATGCTACATTAAAAATAAAGTCCTAATATTAAGACACACACCCTTATAATTTGACAACCCTCCATACGCCTTGTGTAAGGCTATACGAGACGCATAAGGTTGACGTCACTGAAAACGAGAAAAATTCAGAGGGCTGTCGGAGGGCTATACGCCGCATATAATCCCATACGACTCCCTATACACATATATAGGTCTATACAACACGTAGGTGTATGTAACCAGTTTGAACAGGCTAGAACTGAACCTGAAACGATTTATAATATACTAATTACCAACTTACTTATGCTTGGTTAGTTGTACTATATGTTTGATGGGTTGTGTCATCTTTTGTCTTTATCTTTTCTTTAATCTTTGATTTTTCTATATTAAGCCAAACTCTTACATATTTTTACAATTTAGTCCCCGATAATTTTTTTTACTTTCAAATTTGTTCCCCTATACTTTTAATCTTTTATTAATTTTTCGTTTCGGTCTAAATTTTACGAGTTAATACGATGTGACTTGCACGTGTGGTTCAACGTTTTTACGTTTATTTTTCCCCGTTTAATGGTCTCGTCACAATACACGAGTTCTAGATTGACTTAATTATTTTTTTAATGTTTTACGTCTCACGTGTGTGGTTTAATGTTTATAGGTATACTTTTCGTTTGATTTTGTTATTTTCATTTATTTATTTTTTAATACGAGTTTTACCGGTGTTGATATTCGTTGACACTTATATAACATCGATGCTACTTGCCACGAATTTACGTCCTCGTTGTAACACAGAGGGGCTTAATTACTAGTTGAAACTGAGAATCAGATAGCCTAAATAAGAAAGATGGAACCAAACTCTATGGTAAGGTAACCAGTTCGGTTCTTAATCGGGTAAATCAATTCTAGTGTTGTTGAAAAACAGGGTTTGGAACCGAGTTTATTAAAGAATCTAAAATAACGACATGATGTGATGATCATTTAAAAAAATCAAATCAATAATTTGGCTACACAAACCACAATAACAACCTGATGTGATGTTAATAAACGTTGTTCTGCAATGGTGTATTTGGGCGGATTTGTTTGTTTTGATTTGTGAAGGTTTCAAATCAATGATGTATTGGATTTTAACAAGAATATACGACCACAAACCTCCATAAAATAACTTAATATTTCATTACAATTAAAACTTTCATTGGTATATGTTTTTCAAACACATACTCGGGGAAAACCGTATAGGCATATTACAGGAACTTTCATGAAGTTGCAAAAGTTTGCAAATAGAAATTCAAGTAAAAATGCATGATGTGAGCATAACCAAACTATTTTTTAAAAAAAAATCACACCAAACGAGTACCATATATTATTTTCAATATTTCTTAAATGACCCTCACCAATATATTAATATTTGAATTTCCTATCACACCGGCTTAAACTTTGAAAACACAATTACTAACACATTTTAGATATTAATAGTTGGAGTAGATTTCAACATTTAATTAATATTAATACGAGGGAGATGGTACTCATTAATTGCAAATTTACTAGCAATAATAACTATAGTCTTCTCTCTCAACCTCCCCTATATAGATACATGTAACGGGCTCCATTATTCATTCACAAATCCTCAATCTCTCCGGCGATCAACCACCGTATCTCCGCCGTAGCTCCGCCGCACCTTCATCGGAAGAACAATCGGCACCGTGATGGTCACCGACGTGACGTATCTCTGCTCTGTGATGAACCAACAGCAAGCGATAATGAACGATTCGAAATCGACGGCTCTTATTACTCGTGATTTGCTCGGAGGCGGTGGTGGCTCAGACCTCGACTCCGCGAAGGAGCTTGACCTCGATTTACATGTTCCGTCAGGCTTCGAGAAACGACTCGATTTGAAGGTAAATCGTTTGATTCGATTGCGTTTGTAGTTGATACTTGATAGTTGATTGATTGATAATTGGTTCTACTGTTTGATTATGTGTCTACGATGTTCTAGCTCGTTTTGTGTGGTTGAATTGTTGATTTTGCTCGATTAGTTCTGTTTTCTCGATGTTGTAGCTTGTTTCGCGTAATCGATCGTCGATTTTGTTCGATTAACGCTTTACGCGATCGACAGTCGATTTTGTTCGATTCTAGCTCGTTTTGTGTAATTAATCGTTGATATTTGCTCTGTAATTCAGTTAATTTTACGATTTGTGTGATAATTTTTGCTGATATGATTATATGAATATATGATTAACGATCTGATATTGTTGCTCACTGATGGATGATCGATGACCTAATTTAGCGAAATAGAGCAATTTTTCGGTGATTATGTGGAAAAATTATCCGGTTTATGGTTCATGTGGTGGAAAATGATCGTTCGTTGATCATGAATAATTGATTTTAAAATTGTTTTAGGTGTTCGTGTATGAACAGATGTTGTTGATGAGCAATTAATGAGGCACTCGAATTTATTATTATAATAACGTTCGTAAAGTGTAGTTCGTAATTTAAGGGGGCAGATTGTTAGGAATGCATACATTTATGACAGCATTGATGCGTACTTGTTCATTTGCAGTCATAACTTTGTAATTATCCAATTGTTGATCTCATTAATGGCGAATGTACTTCATTTCATGTAATCGTGTGTTTTTTCATCGATTAATCTGATCAGTAGTCACCTGAGATTGATTGAATCGATGGTAATTTGATTTTAGTTTCTTTGATGATTGATTGAATGCAGTCAGGTAAAGTTTATCTTCAGAGATGCAAATCACCAAACACAACATCATCATCATCATCTGATCATAAACAGCAAGGTATTGAACACGCGTTTTCAAAGCTGCAGGATCTCAACTTCCCACCATCGTCGAAAAAGCCTTTGAATCTGTTTGACGACACGAGTTTAGACCTTAATCTGGTCAGTTTATCATCCTCACCACCTGCTTACAGAAGTGTGTGCACTCTTGATAAAGTGAAATCAGCCCTTGAGCGCGCTGAGCGTGAGACGATCAAGAAGCGATCTGTGTCAATCCCGAGATCATGTTCTTCACCGAATTCAAACTCTTCGAGTTCTGTTGTTAAAGAGACAATGGTGATTGATGACGATGATGAGCGATCTTCTCAAGCTTATGCTGCTGGTTGCCCGAGTTGTTTGCTGTATGTGCTGATATCGCGAAGCAACCCGAGGTGCCCGCGATGCAACATGACTGTGCCGTCGCCTACCGCGATGAAGAAGCCCAGGATCGATCTTAACATCTCCATTTGAGATTTTGAGTTGTGGTAATTATACAAGTAAATTCGGTTTTGTTCATCTTTCTTTTAAATTAATATTCTTGTAAATGATATTAGTCAAACAGGGGAAATAGAAAAATAGTTTTGATTTCTTTTTTTCTTTTTGGTTTAAATAAACGAAAATCAATAACATAAGTGCGGGAATCGTATAATATAGTTATATAGTACTTAGTATATCAAAGCTAATCAAGAATTTTGGGAGAGAGAAACACGTAACAAAAATTGCAAGTTATATAACCGTTTGATGAATTGTTAGTTGAATAACCATTATTCAAATTCAAATCAATAGCCATAAATCTATATCATTAGCACTTAAGGGTTGTTTAGCATTGTTTAGCAATCTTGTGCTGAGATATTAAGATTTCTATCAAAAAACCCCTTAATTATATAATTGTTTTTCTTCTTTTGAACGGAAAATGTTCGAGTTCGACTCTACTTCGGAGCATATATGTTATTTTAATCGGACATACATATTTGTTTTTACTATCGGAACCACACTACCAACCCTATTAAAAGAAATCAACAAATAAAAAGAAAAAAAACATCTTGATCAACCTTAAACATTTTTTTTGCATTGAATAAAACTTGAAACCAAGACAATATGTGTAAGTATATTATTAGTTGTTAGTTAGACCATTATTTTATAACGTGAACTAGTTATGTGGTCAAAACATTAAACAGAAAGTTAAAATATACCATCAGTTTTCTCAATCTAAAACTTTTGCACCTTAAAATTTGTCAATCTCTAACCACTTGACTAGCTGGATGTAGATTTCAAGTGACAATAGACGTTAGACGCCAAAAAACATACTTGATGAAGGCTGAGCGGTGGCGGAGTTCAAAATAAGCTCAAAGTTTGTCGCGTTTCTTGAGTAAAAAAAAACCAACAGGGTTTAACTCTCAGTTAATATGAAATTATTGGAGGAAAATAAAATTAAATTTGAAAGTGTATGTAAATATTTATTAAGTTGTATTAATCTCGGTCAATAAATGAATGTTAAAATTATTAAAATCTAATAACCCATTTCAAAACTGTTTACTTTTTTTTAGCAAAAGTACCTAAGTTCAAATCCCATTAAGCCTAATCTTTTTCTTCTTTTCTCTGTTGCGTTACATTTTTTTAATATTTTATTTATAATGTCTTTGGCCTTGTTTATAACTTTAGCAAGAAAAAACGGTGGTATTTGTCATTAGCCAACTCTCACCTCTTAACTTTGGAATTTTTACTTTTAAACGGTGAAAATCCGAGTTATTTTACATTTCAATATAAATTTAGTTTGGAAACGGGTTAGACGATTATAATCTATGCTTTATCACGTCGCATACGGCGCCACCGCACGTGTTTTTATATGCATGTTTTTATTCATCGGTAAAGATTAAAGTTACTATATGTTTTAACGTAAATATAGTTAAAAAACAAATCATATCAAATATAATCAGTATTTTATCACGTCGTGTATGGTACCACCGCAACGCGGAACGGAAAATAACGTACTTCATATTAATCTTTTTAGTGGATTTCATACAATGAAAACCTGTTTTTAAAATATGGAAATTTTGTTTTGGCTTAAAAAAGAATCTTATCTCCGTCACGAGTTGCAAAAAAGTCAAATAATTAGTTATAAAATCTCCAGGTCCATTAAAGGCAGCGTCATCGTTTGACTGTGTGTTATTGTGATCATTTTGCCCTTTACTTTTGCGCTCTTAGTTTAAGAGACCAAACGATCTTGAATCATAACGATACCTAAAATATAATATATACGGGATGATCTTACGTATAAAATGTCCATTACGTGTTAGAGCATTCACGGCTTGTTTTTTATTTTTATGTGATTTTATATTAAAGGTTTAAATACAAATTGCTCTAAAACTAAAACATGTTAGAAGTAATCTAAACCGTTTATCTCTTTAATCAACGACCAAGATCTATTTGTAGGAAAATGTTTTTAGAGCGACATTTTAGTAATAGTTATTTTTGTTGTCTTTTTACAACTTCGCCTATTTTTTTTAATGTTCTAGCTTTTATTTGCGGCATTTTTATAAATATTACACCATAAAAACGAGCATTTTTAATATTTAAAACGAGTACAGTATTGTTATACAAAAAGTAATAATTTGTTTGTATTTTTTAAGCTCATATCTCGTTATTGTGTCTTTTAGTACAGTTCATTGCGTCTTTTCGTTAGTTGATAAATACATTGATGAAAATATATTATTGTAGACTTTTAATTGTAAAACATAATGATAGATAATAAGTTTATATAATATATAGAAACAATAACAATAATAACACAAAATAATCTAAAGTGTAAAATACAATGATAAATACACATAACAAATTGTGTAAAATCTATGACACAATAAACATATATGACATAGTGACCAAAATATCATATTTTTTAAAACAATAGTGTCACACCCTCAATTTTCACAAACGGGGTTTACCGTTAGGCGTATGACAAACCAGGATTTCAGACACGGTCATATCAAACGACACTATATGAATTTAAAATTAACGTTTGAATTAAATCAGAGTAAACATAAATGAAATGAATATCAATGCGGAAGCATAAAACTGAAATGTAACCCAAGACTAAAAGTCTAAAAATGCTATGTCAAGACAAATGTTCAATACAAAAGAAAATGAAACTGATGAATGTATGTCCTGAGTGTGTTCCTTAGCCGTGCAACCTAGCTTAAG
>BJCM01100566.1:0-10510 GCA_018326385.1 Flaveria bidentis
CCCCACCACCGGGACTCCCACCACCACCAACGACTCCCACCATCACAGACCAACGACGACCACCAACCGCCACCACTATCACTGCCGCCTAAACAACATCTCACCACCACCACCGCTAACCCTCACCGCCACCACCAACCCCCAACACCACTGGCGACCCCCACCACCACCAACCATCAACGACCACCGACCGACACCACCATCACTGCCGCCTAACCCGACCGACGACTCCCACCACCATCGACCATTCAATTAGGGTTCAAACGATGGTCACGTTTGGGTGTTTGATGATTCAGTGTTGTTTTAGATCTAGGTTTGGGTTTAGATATGGGTTTAGATGTTGTGACCATTCAATTAGGGTTCAGATCAAGGTTTGGGTAGGTAATGGTGATAATGGTGGTGTCCGTGGGTGTTCGGTGGACGCTTGTGGGTAGGAGGGTTAGGTGGTGGCTGGTGGGTAGGGGGTTGGTGATTGAAGGTAGGTAAATGGTGGTGATGATGGCTGGTGGTGATGGTGGCTGGTGGCGATGGTGGATGACCGGGATATATTGTGGTGATGGTGTGTTGATGATGCTGTTGGGAAAGGGCTGTGTATTTAAATATTATAGTAATTACACAAATGGTGCCTGATAAAAGAGAAATATATAATTGTAGGAATAATAAATCCAATGGTACTTTAGTCATTTCATTTAAATTTAACAGAAAACTTAACGTTTGTTAGTCTTAATACCTATTTTTGTTACAAAATAAAAAACATAATACCCCAACCTGTTACAAAAAACCTTTAGTACCCAAACATGTTACTTTGAATAAACCATATGGACCATTTATGTAATTAACTCTAAAATTTAATATGAAAATCCAAATTATTATTCATTCAATTATTTAAGAGTTACAACTCTAACACGAAATTTTAATTAATTACATACAAAATAAGTTTAACAAAATACAAATATAAAAACACAATTAAGTTTTGTTTCAAAATAATTTTGGTCACGACAATTAAGAATTTAAAGGAACTTGGAAATTTGGACGGCTCACGACTTCATCATTTTAGGTTTAGGGTAATTTTAAAAATGGTTAAAGACCGAAGAGACAAAGCCCAAAGGTAAGGATATTAAATATATTTATTAAATCTATAACCTATAATCTATAACTTATAATAAAAGAATGTTTTTAAGACACGTGTTATCATTTTAGCATATCAAATAACACGTGTCATCATTCTTACATAACAAAAAATTATTTTCCCGCTTCTATCTCATAATAAATACCAAAATTATAAAAACAATTAGTTTGACTTTCCTTTTTAAATAAAATATGTTAAAATATAAAATATTTATATTTGTGTTTATTGTCTTTCTCATATTAAATGATAATTATTGTAAATATAAAAACAAAACTATTAAACATCTAATATATAAATATAATTATTTTAATTATTTGTTAATACATATTAAATATAGAGTAATAATTTCTAATTCATTATGTGTTATAACGTTTAAATATTCATTATATTTTTATTTCAACAATGGATAATAACATCTAAAATATAAAATATTTATAAAACTAATAATTTTAATATATTTTATTTATTCAACTCATGTAATACATGAGCTCTAACCTAGTAAAATAATATATATATGTATATATATATATATAAGTATATATACATGTTAAAAATATAATTCAAGCAAAAATGAACGAATTTACTTGTAGTCGTACTTTGTTCATTTACAAACCATACCAAACGGTTTGGCTTGTTTACAAACAATCAAAATCAAACAAACAAATTATCAAGTATTTTTCAATCAAGTTTCGAACGTCAATTCGAATAACAATATTTGCGATCCAAAAGCTACTTTTATAGTTTCATGAAATGTGTTTGGTGTATAATATATTAATAATATACACTCGTTGCTTTTGTCCTAGTCTTATTTAAAGCCGGCTCTATAATATAAGTTGTGACCCTTTAAGTTTGGGGCCCCTAAAAATAAGGGAACCCGTTTATAAAAAATGTTATAGTGGATTTTAGTATTATATAACTCAATGGAATTTTGAAACAATAATAATACTTGATAGTCGAATTCCAATGAAAGTTTTGATGATTTAATAGGTTATTGAAAAAACACAATTACATAATTTACAAAGCAAACGATCATTCTTAAGTTTCTTTTTCTCTGATTGATTTGATCGACTTCGTCTAGTCTTTTTTTGTTTAAAGGACTTAAGTTAGTATACAAATTTTTCTTTGATTTATTGCTTTTGTTTAGATTGTATTTTTTAAAAAAGCCTCATTTTTTTGTTCGTGGTATTCTTTAATAACAATTCTCCACATTTTAAAATATTAATATTATTAAGTTGTACACTGATAAAATAGAAAGCAAGTATTGACCAAATGAAATGCGTTGAACAGCTTTCTTGACAAGAAAAATCAAGAGGAAAATATGAAAATGTCTTTTTGATAGTATTTTTTATCAAAAAGTCTTTTTTGAGTTGACTTTAAATTTGGGCTCGTTCGAAACTAAAACGAGTGGTTTAGATGAATACATATGTTTAAACAAAATTGTTCCAAGCGTGTTTAAACTGTTTTTATATCGACAGTTTCATATGTTTTGTAATTAAACAATGCAAAAGTTCTTTGATACGTCTTAAAGAAAACAAAAGTTCTAACATGTTTGTAATCTTATCTTGTGAATTCGAAAACATATATGAGTATCATTATAGTGAATTCACGAGATATACAAAATCTCTTATCTACCCAAATGATTTTGCAAAATCTTGTAGATATTAATACATTTATCCTATAAATAAAAACTTATTTATTTATTTAATATATGTGTAATTTTAGTAAGACTAGCTATTATGAATGATTTCATTTTCATCACTGGATGTGTCTTTTATTGCTAACGCCGTAAACATGCATCTTTTGTTGCCAGCGTGGAATATCACATGTCACCCATGTGGTGGTTTGATGCTAGACACCATCAGTGTAACTATCATTCTCTCTAATTACCACGATTATCAAACTACTCATCGTTTCCATTCACCCTTCGCTCTGACACTCATGATCTTGATACCTAACAGTAATCAATGTCAAAACATTGCAGATCATTAGATCCCTAGATTATTGTCCCCTAATACCAATAAAAAGAAAACCCATACTCTCGTTCAAAGCCTTAAATAAGGCAATGTTCAAACACCTCATTACTTGTTATTTAAAAAGGGCCATCTACTTTTGGTATTAAAAAATTTCGGTACATACTAAAGGTTAACGGGTTAAATGAATAATTAAGCATGATATATATACATACAACATTCAAATAATCGATATTTAAGCATGATATATATACATACAACAATATTGAAACAATCTAAACTTCATTGAAATAAACTAGATTCATAAAGTAACTTATTAAAATAAAACTTATAGTGATATTATTTAATAGAATTAGCCCATATTAAAACGATATATATTATTAAATAAAACGTTTAAAGTTTTATAAATCGCGTGAAATTGTTATAATATTTAATAGGAGATATGGAGTATCACTTTATGCAAATATATCCATATAATATCTTGAGAGGAGGAGGAATCAATATCTTCCAAACACTTGCAGACAAATGAGCTTCAGAAGAGAAAAGCAACCATTCCTTTACAACCCCAGAAAAACAACATTTCAAACCAGAACCACCACCACCCACCGGTCACCACCACCCACCACCCACCACCACCACTTCATGAGAGAGAGAAATAGTGTGTGTGTCTGATTACACCCAATACATCTCTCTCTCTATATATATATATATGCATCTACATATATGTAGCATGCAAACTAAAGGGTGATCGATCTTTATTTGGTGAAACTCCAACCCCTCATCACATCATTCTTTCTTTCTTTGTTTCATCTTGAAACCCTCTTTCTGCTTATATTTCACCATTTGTTAAACCCTATTTCAATCTTGATTTTATTTTTCAAATCTCAGTTCATGAAGTCATCTGCCTTCAACAACATCTTCCAAGGTAAAAAAAACACATTTAAATAGATATAGATGCATACATGATGTGTATGTGTATGCCTGGCTCCCTGTATGCCATTTTCAGAGCCCACCGATGTCGCGGTGGTCTCTGTGGATGGCGTATGAGGAGCCAAGCATACGTTTTATGTTTCATTGATTATGATTATCAAAGTGATTTTAAGTTATTTCACAATATCATAGAGACATGTGATTGATTAATGAGCTCTATATATATAGTTTTATTCCTCTTGTTTTGTGAGATTTTGTTGAAGTTGAAGGGTAGCATTGTTTATTTGTCCAAGATTAAAGCTTTACTCTCCATGGTGAATGGAACCCTCAGGTAGAATCTCTTCAACTTTCTTGATAGTCTTCGTCACTATTTCCATTTTAGGGTTTCCTTGTTAGATAAAAGAACCTTTTTTTTTAAAAAAAAGTTGTAACTTTTTTAAAAAAATTTGGATTCTAGAGAAGATTCCAAGAACATTGAAAGACAAATCCTGGCTAATTCAACATTCTTTTGAAAGGCATTTATACCGTTAATTATGTTTATAATCCCACTAAATACACACCGTAACTTCTATGCTACTTTGGAGGCGCTTTAGGAACTCCAAAAGGCAAAAATCAAGAGTCTTTTAATTTGTTGAAACATTGGGAGCATAATTTGAATGTTTTGAGTTCAAAACTTCGAATAAAGTTTATAAATTTGAAGTCATTCAAATAAAGTTTATAACTTTAAAGTTTATAGTCAAATATAATTTTATCTAAATCCTAACCAGTGGATTTACAATCCCTAATGTCATTCACATCTTAATCCTATGTTTTCTTTTCCACAATATAAACCTCACAAATGACCGCACCCCAATAATCTTTTGGTTCCCATAACAAAATACATGTATGAAAGCGCTTTTCTTGATTCCGTTTCGTGTTGCCCGAATTAGGGTTTCGATTTCATTTAACAATCTTTTTAACCCCATTGATCAAACTCATATGCCTCTATCTTACACCAAGCATCTTATGTTTACTAAACACTAATTTCAAAGTGTTAGTTTAGTTTATAATAAAGATAGAGAAAAAGGTTTTTTCAAAGTACATTTCATGTGGTAATAATTCATAAGTTATCAGGGAATATAAGTACTAATTACCAGCATCATGAAAACATGGCCCACATTACTGAAATATGAAGCTGCTCATATTTAATTTTAAATTATCATTGGTCATTACAAGTTCTATTCATCTTTGGCACATTTAATTTTATGAACGCGTAACTATGGGAACAAAGAAGAACGTGAGAGATTATATAGTAACATTTATATATATATATATATGCAGTTAAATGATTGATCTTTTTTATACTCTTCTTATTAGGGATTTCACCTTGTTGTTTTCTTCTTTTTATTAAAGTAACTAGCTTACTCATGCTTTAATCTTATTTTTAAGTTTTAAATGCACGCCCCCTAAACGCTCGACCACATTAGAAACTATATATTTTTAACACGCTTTGATCCGGCTTGATTGGAAATTTTTTGTTTCGCTTTTCTAGTAGTCATATCCTTGTTAGCTAGCTTCTAATTAGATATATGCATAATGATCGATGATCTTTTTATCTAATGATCCAAGGAAAATAAGATGGTTTGCTTCTCTTAAAGTTTGTCTCAGGCTACAAATCCTAACATAGAAAAAATAATTACTAACTTAACCTATTAAACCATTAACCTTTTTCTCAAAAAAAAAAAAAACATATATCATATATGTATAATGACTAATCTTTGACTGGTCTATAATCCAAAGCTAGCTATCAGCTAGTGTGTATAGTAGTGAAGAAATAAAAAGTTGTGTGTAAGACTAATAGGTAGGCATGCATGTGTATTTGTATGTGTATAATGTGGATGTGTAAGGTAAACTGAAGCAGATGATAATAATAGGAACATCGATCTGCCATTGAAAGAGAGAGCTTTGGTTGCTTTTGAATTGAAGTAGCTATAAGAGCTACCTAAGGTTCATCATTTTCTTCCTCCTGCTACCATGGCTACTAGCTTAGCTTGTTTCACGTGCTACATCTCTGTGTGTGTGTGTGTGTGTGTGTGTGTGTGTAGGATATTATTAGATTATTAGGATACACACAGTGAAAGTGTGGTGTGTGTGTTTCCTTTTTGATGTTAGTAATGGGGGGCAGGGGGAGTACTCATCATGAGAGATTATATGGATCCTGGTGAAAGCATGTTTAACAGGGAATGTGTTTCTGCATAAAGAGAATCTCTCTCCCTCTTGTCAACCTCCATATATCTCTTTCCAGGGTTATTATCAATTTTAATAATCATCTTTATAATTAGTTGTGAGATTATTATGTTTAAATTAACCAGTTTTTAATCTGTTTTCTTAAACTATCTTTAATGAAAAGAGAACACGTACGTTTTATTGTCGGTGTAATATTATTCATTGTTGTCGTTCAAAAAAAAACATAAACAAAGATTTTTTATGTCCGTATAATTCATCAAATACATACTAAAATACACTATTAGAGAGAGAGGAGGGAGAATCTGAGAGTCCCGAGAGAAGAAAAGAAATGGATATGAGATGGACCACTAACACTTACACATGTGATTAGGGTTTCTAGTGAATGTTACTTGTGATGGTTATTTTATGTCTTTAAACTCTAATCGTTTTCTAAATTCCATTTATGGGATACAGTTAGGTTAATTCCTCTTTTTTGCAAATTTAAAGTAATAAGAATCACTACTTTATTAAATCTTAAAGTAAATATGGATTTGTTTAGGATTAAAGCTAAGTGACACAGGAATAAATATCAATACGAGTAAATATCATGTCATGAAGCTCGTGCATGCGTGATTATTACTATTCTTATTTCTCACACCAACAAACCTAGGGTTTAAGTGGCAACATCTTTTGGTTAAGGTTCCTAGGGGGTCTAGCTCCCTGGTTGGGTGTTTGGTTGTTTGGAGGAAACACCTCAAGAAGGGCTTAAGAGACAGAGCCCTTTGGTGGGGTGGGGTAGGGGATGTCTTTTTGCCCGGCCAACAAGTGGGGGTGAAAAACTTTCTATGAACTCAATGACTTTTACCGACGTTTTGAATTCGCATCTTTGAGGAAAAAATGCATGAAATTAATCTTCAATACGAAGTAATTATTAGTAGTAAGTTGTTACAGGATAATCAATGGCAACTGAAATAGTAATAACTTGGTCTATCAACAACAATTGTGATCAGTAGAAACTAGCAAGCGGCAACTAATTAACGGTAACTTAGTAATCAGTGATAACAGATCTTTAGTGTTCTTTATTTGTACTTTCAGGATCCAGCTTCTTGCTAGTCTCTATGTTTTATTTTACATTTATATATATTTTCATTTTTAATAACAACATATGAAAAAGTTTATAGTATGTAATAAAGATGTTCTTCTCCAAATGATTAAAAATTCTAATCTTATACTTGTAATCAAAATCAATGGAAAAATATCTCAACATGATTTTTTACTTGTAATTGTATTTTCAATAAACTAAAATCATTGAATACTCTTTACTAATAGAATATAATAGAAAAGGAAATCCAAAGTGTCTACCTATTCCACCATATCCCCTTTTTTCGAGATGAAAATCTCATTGCAATCCGCTTGAATTTATCCAAAAAATTTATTGTAAAACGCAATAATAAAGTAACAATAAATTCATATAACTTATAAAATATATAAAAAATAACACAAAATGATTTAAAACGTAAAACATAATAATTAATACATATAACACGTGATAAAAATATGTGATACAATTATTTAAAAATATTAAACATGACCTGATGTTTAACACAATGATTAAAATATCATTTCTTTTAAAATAACATAATTATGCATGTCAAGCCCAAAGTTTTCTTTGACCTTTTAGACTAAACATCTCTTTTTACTAAAAGTATAACTACTCTTATCTTTTATTTGCGATTAGCCACCTCTTAATAGCCCAATAGGAAAATTAAACACTCCATGAAATTAAGATCTTTGAGCCCACTACGATAGTGTTGCAAAAATCAGTTTCTTTTTAACAAGTTGCAAATATTAGTTGAACAAAATTTCAAAAAATTCAAAAGTAAAGTTGTTAGCTAGTGTTAAGAAATTAGGTAACACTGATTTTGATTGCATGAATAGTTAATTCATATACGAATTATATACGTAAAGATTTACAAGTTAGTGTTCTTCTTGCTACGAGCTTCACTTAAGCAATTATATCTTCAAATTGAATGGGATATCGATTATTAAAAATAGTAAAGTTTGATATGGAGTTTAAAAATTAATAGAATTCTCCTACATAGGTGTGTAACAAACCATAGAGTGGTTTATATATAAATAAGAAGCCACTACCAGACATGAATTTAAAGTATAGGGAGAAGTCTTTGAATCATATTGTTATTAAGTTGATTAATAAAAAGTCCTTATTGTATCTTGATAAGTGGTTTCATGAGCGAAAGGTAGCTGTTTTAAAGAAACTTTATCGTCCTAGCCTGCTAACACTTTTTAGTTTGTTTGGCTCTCTAACACTTCTAGTTCGTTTGATCTTAACACGGCCGAAAATATTATCTTTGGTTCTAGTTTGATTATGTGACATTTACATAGAGCGTAAACGAGTAAATTGAGTTTGATATAAAACAGAAACCAATAGAATAAATAAAATAAACTTTGATGTCCTTATTGAATCCTCAAACCATGATATCAAGCATTGCATGTATATTAGGCTTAGTCTAATTATAACAGGTTGAGAGACTAAATGAAAACCAAATACTAGTATTAACTATCAAAACATTAAATTGTCTTCTTCAATAAGCGCTTTAGTTATTTAGATAAACTATTCATGCTTTTACAATTAAAAAAATTAATAAGTATCGATGAAATTAGAAAAAATCTTTTCAACTTTGAAATCAATTGTAGATGATTAGATTCAATTCAAGTCTCAAAAGTTGGACAAATCTCCAGTGAACGTTTGCCATGTAATCTAGTACGTCAAGATGTGTATGTCGATTACTTATGGGTTGCGTAACTAACTTAACTCAATTCATGCATGCGTCATTTTCTACTTGCCTTTATCCAGCTGGTTCACATACAAGTCCGCCGTTAACACCTGAATCAGCTTTGTATCGTACAAAGTTACTTCCCGTAACATTATATATTCTTTCCTATTTCCCACCTCTTTTTACAAAACGAGTTACATAAAGACAACCCATGGCTATTGAATTACCTAGAATGCCTCTCCATACATCATAATTTAGGCGCCGCTAACCCTACTTGTTCTTCGAAGCCACCATGATCGCCATACAAGTATTTCATCACTTTCTTCCATAATACATCTTTTTCGATTGGAAATCACTTCTCCACTTAATGTCACTTTTGATGCATTCCACCCTCAAACTTATAACGTTTCATAGTTTTCATTTACTTTTTTTTATTGTAATTTTTCTCTTTCTTCAATCCTTGTAATGTCAAGACTTGATCATAAATGAAATATTTATTTTATATTATTCTTGCTCATTATATGCTTGTTTAACAACTAAACAATTACGAATACGTATTTTAATGCAAAACCAAACAATTTATCGAGACTTATTTTTTTAATAATTATTTATAAGGTTTCTTTTATGGTTCATATGTTTAAATACCCAAAATATATTTAATCATTATTTATAATGCAAATTGATAAATAACATTAGTTGAAGGGTTAAATTTGAAATTATTGAATTTACTTCTACTCATCTCCCCAATTACTTTCATTAATGTCCAATCGTAATTTCTATCTATAAATACTAACTCAAATCACTTTCTAATCACTTTTATCACTCTAAACTCTCTCTTAAACTCTCTCATTTCATCCACCAACTTCATCTTTTGCAAGAAATCTTCAAAAACAATTTGTGAGTTTTATTTATTTATTTATTTATTTATTTATTTTATTTATACTTTCTTTCTTATTTTCTTCTTCATTTTCTTTACCACTTAGAATAACCTCTAGGACACAACCAATTAGTCACCAAGGTGACACAAGTATGATAACCCCCATTTTGAGGCCCAAGTTAGAAATATTATACTTGATTCTTTCATACATGTTTTCTTGTTTTATTTTTAAACCTTTTACATACTAAACTAAGTTACCAACAACTTTAATGTTTGAAGGCTTGTGTTGAAGTTATATTTCTGAAATTTTAAGTCTTTTATACTCTATTCTTTCATCTTTACAAAACACTAAGTGATCTACAAATCAAGAAATGGATGAAACCAAACCGAGCTTCCAACCAATGTTGAAAGGCTTGTGTTATGGTATGAAATGGTGATGTTGAACCTTGGTTCTACAACTAATTTATCCACCATACCCCACTTGAACACTTAGTCAAACTAGTCAATTTACTTTAGTATTTTCATTTATATACTCATGACCATCCGAATCACCCTTATGAGGAGATTTTGTGCAATGGTGACAATCTTGAGGTTTGTGGATATC